>LJIJ01001987.1:0-32898 GCA_001718145.1 Orchesella cincta
GAAGTTTTAAGGGTCGGACTAGCGGAAGTTTATTGATGCTGAAGAAGATTCTGCACCCATGATCTTAAGTCATGTAGAGTTTGCTATTCCAACCAATAAATTTGTATTTTATTTGTCGCCTCACAGTTGTAAGACTTTAAGGATTATGAATCTTTATGGCACTGAAAAGCCTTGGAAATTCAACTCCACTGTTACTGTCTTTGACTTTTCCAGGCAAAGTTGTGAGACGAAAGTTGGTCAATCTTGAAAGAATGTATGGCATTACGTACCAAATCCAAAATTCGTGTGAGATTTTTCAAATGTGAATCAAGACTCTTTCCAAATTCACTTGGGTAATGTGAGAAGAAACGGGGACACACTGGTCGTGAGCCTTATGAAACCTACATTTTTTGCCAGCTCGGCAATGGACCACAAGATTTACAGTTGGTTTGTAGTTCTGGGGGAATACTGATACTTCAATGTTTAATCCATCCAATAATATTTGCATAAAACTAGTAGGAGAAGTTTGCAAAGACTTTCCACACTACGTGGATAACAGTGTTTGTAGCCAAGATGGTGATTACGAAACGTGCATCTGCTACTCAGAATATTTCAAAACTCCAAACGGAAGCCGTGAGAGCAAAAAGAAATATCGTAACCAATGCGAATCCGATGCAAATTGTAAACAAGATTTGAAATGTAACACAACTGGTTTATACGATTGCCATCATAACGTATTGCAACAAATTTATGATCCTTTCCATTGCTTTCATGAAAGGAATGAGAATTTTGTCATTACTTTCTGGAAGACTTCGAGCCCTAGTTTGTAACGAAGGATTTATTTCTGCGGATGGTCAATGTTTCCATGTGGTAGTCCAAGAGTGTGATTAAATCAGCACCAATATATCGGAGGGTGGTTACAATTATGTCGATCAAACTTCCGACAATGCTGCAATGCTTCATTATTATTATTGTTGTTGTTATTGTTTGACAATTCATTAAAATAAACGTACCCTTCACCCGTTTGTAGAAGGAAAAAATAGAAAATGTCCATTGTTTCTTGTCCAAATTTGTAAAGGATAAGCAAACAAATCAGTTGTGGTTAATATTTCTCTCAGGCTCGACTTGCTGCAAAATTTATAACATGTTCTTGGTCTCAACCTGGCTCAGTTATCTGATTAAATGTTGTCAACTACAAATGTCAAATGAATATAAACATTATCATGCCACCAATGTCTTTATTTATGATTCTCCAACTACGCATTTATTCATCTCTCTGTATGATGCAACTCACAAGATATCTAAATCGAGCAAGATGAAGGAAGACAAATGTATGTATAGTCACATCGTGACAAATTGATGTTATATAATACCAAGAAAAATAAGATCACCAAAATGTACATCAAAATGCTTGCTTAAGAATGTTAACGTTTTCCCGACAAAGAACTTTTCCAGTATCACGTCAGCAAACTCAAGAGCCAAACATACTTATAAATCCATATCGCTTTAATTTGTTCTCAATCAGTGTTTTATCCTTACTCAATTTATTCTCCGTGCATGAATGAGACCTCTTGTTCACCTTTGTACACATAATTGAAAAATATGTTTACCAACTCGGAATATGATAGAATCAAGAGCATAGCAACATCCCTATTTCGTTTGAGACTGTCTGAAAACGTTTCGCAGCAATGGAAAGATATCTGTCTACTTCTGAATATGACCTTTCATTCACCCCAACGAAGTATCACTCATTCAAAAAACTGCTTCAAACTTCAATGAGAAAAAACATTTCGTTATTTTCCTGCATTGAGCAGTTTTAAGATAATATTTAATGAGCCGACAAACACAGTTAAATGGTCATGCCGCAAGAACCATAAATGTGTCAGACAAATATTAATTGAAAATATGGTCCTTTCAAATGTTTTTGTGACTAAAGTCCATGTCCAAAATGTAATCTTTTCATACAAACGTAATTGGAGGTCAAACTTGATTCATACTCAAGGGTGGGTAATCAATGAAAAATTTTCTTTAGATTAAAGATTAGAGATTAGGTTTGGTATTTTTAATTAATCAGATTATGATTAATTGTTTTATTTTAAGGAGAAAAATTAATCTGATTATTGATTAAGTGATTTATTTTTCGCCTGATTTTAATGATTAAAGATTAACTAATCCGATTAGTTAATCTCACAGTTGATTAGTATTTTCAATATCATACGCATGATTGTGACCCAATGACACGAGTAATTCATTTATAGGTTAAAGTTCCCCGTTGTGTTCGTGTTACACGTTTTTGACGTTTTCTAGATCTCTAGAACTGCTTCAATGAACGAAAAAATTACCGTCAAGCACTAATTGTGTAGATTCTGTTTTGTCATTTGATAACTTCATTTTGAAGAAAGGAGTTTAACTTGAAAATGAAAATAAATATTTAAAGCAAATACACTAGAGGATGCAATCGATGATTCACAAATTCACGATGAGGAAGTGAAATATATAATATGGCAAAGGAAGACTCAAATTATGAACATACTGTGAAACATGCTGAGAACATCCAGTGTTGGATTTGTTAATATACCTCTATATCAAAATTATTTTCCGTTCTTACTGGAAGAAAAGGACTACGGCGTGAATTTTCCCGAAAAATCAATCAGTCTCTTCTGATTAGTTAATCATTAGATTTTGCTGGGATTAGATTTCTAATGATTAAAGGGAACTCGCTTGTGAATTCCATCAGATTAATTGATTACTGATTAATTTTAGAGCCCTTCATTTCAGATTACTGATTAAAGATTAAATTAATCAATCAATCCGATTATTAGATTAGATTACCTAATCAATTGATTACCCACCCTTGTTCATACTTAATATAAATATTTTTTCATCCAATGCAGCAACTGAATATTCATCATGGTATAAATACAGGAAAGAGTTCGGTGTTATGTATCATATTGATTCTTCCTGTCGATCGTCAATGACATTTTTTCTAAATCTAACGAAAAAATCCAAGACCGCTTCTCAGTTTTTCATTTTTGGAGTTAAAAATGGTAGGAGTTTCGGCGCCAGCTCTGTGGTTGCTCTTTGTAACAATTTTGTTCTCAGTGGCCGAAATTAGCGCCCAAATCCGTGCGCAATATGGAGAGAACTGTAGCCGAACAAATCGCTGTGATTCCCGAACATCCCTTGCTTGTACCAATGGAACTTGTGAGTGCATCATGTCTGACTTGATGACCTTTGATGGAACAAAGTGTGCAGTTTTTGCCGGGGAAAAATGTACATTCACCGCCGTTGACATACAAAGCCGAGGAGATGAACGGAGCTGGAGAGAGGAATTACCGTGTGTCAAAAATGCAGCATGTCAAGAAAGTTTTTGCACATGTTTACCTGAGTTTTATGAGACCTCCAACGGGACTTGCACTAGAAAGAGAGGCTTCCAAGAAAATTGTGAATTTGACTTTGAGTGTAAAAATGACCAACAGTTGATATGCATCGATGACAAAACTTGTGGTTGCAATGCCACCCATTCTACTTTTGATTTATCCAGACATAGCTGCGTGACAAAAGCTGGTCAATCTTGTGAGAATGCACGACAATGCGTTCCAAATGCAAAATGTGTCGGGAAAGTGTGCAAATGTGATTCTACTCATTTTCCTAATCAACGCGGGGAATGTGAGATAAGAAGGGGATACAAAGAACCTTGTGAAAACGACAGCAATTGCAAATACGGTACAGGACCACAAGATTTACAGCTAGTTTGTACATCTGGGGGAATATGTGATTGCAGAGCTGATACTTCAATGTATAATCCTTCCAATAATCTTTGTGTCAAACTGGCCGGAGAAGTTTGCACAGACTTTCCAAACTGCGTGGACAACAGCGTTTGTATACAGAGTGGAAATAATAAATTGTGCACTTGTAATTCACAATATTTTAAAAATTCAAGTGGAATTTGTGAGCGGAAACGAGAACATGGGAATTCATGCGACACCGATGTAAATTGCAAGGAGGGTTTAAAATGCAACTCAAATGGATTCTGCGATTGTGATCGGGATATCCTGCAACAGTTGTATGATTCAACTAAAGGTAAATGTGTTGGTTTGGTTGATGCAAACTGCAAAGATTCCAACGAATGTGTTGTAAATTCAGTTTGCATTGATGAGGTACTTGGTCGTGTGTGTAATGCTGGCTGGGAATATTGTTACAAGTCAGTATGCACGTGCCAAAGTGGGTTTGCAAAAACAAAAAATGGCACTTGTTTAGTTCCGTACGGGGAAACTTGCGGGTTGGAGCTGACAAATGCATGCATTGAGGAGGAAGGCACTGTATGCAAACAAGGCGAGTGCGGTTGTAAATATGACGAACTCCAAACCTATGATTCTGGCAAGAAACAATGTATCAGCAAAGTTTTAAGTCCCTGTGATGAATCCATCCCTTGTGTTGACAATGCTTATTGTTCTGATCAAGACGAGTCTTTAAAACAATGCGTTTGTAGCGACGGATTTGTTGCAGTGGATAGCCAATGTTTCTTAGGATTTGGTCAAAAGTGTAAGTACGCTTGGAACGGTCGTAAGGATGACTCGTACACTACTCCAAAAGAAACTTGTGATAAGGCAGCACCGCTCAAGTGCATTCAAGGAATTTGCCAATGCAACTATCTGGAAGAGTATGATACTAATACGAAGAAATGCAGAGGACTTGTTGGTTCTGGTTGTCGAGATCGTGATGTGAACTTTTGTACACCAAATGCAGAGTGTGTGGCTGTTCGGGCTACCAAATCAAAATTGAACGAGATGGGATTATGCAAATGCAAGAAAGGATGGACAAGTACCAGAACCCGGAGGTGTGTTGGAGAAATGGCATTGCGAGAAGAATATCAGGACGTGGATATTCAAGCAGATATTGGGACCACGTCTGGAGCAAGCACTAATGAAAATTCCATTTAATAAAATTACAACATTTAAAAAATGTTTTAAAAATATTACTCAATTTAATTCAGCAGAATTGTCTAAATAATGCCAAACTAATTGATTTGTATTGTAAAGATGATTGGTTGTTCGTGTGCCATTGTTTGAAAAATTTATTAGGTGTTATTTCCATAATTTGAATTTTTATGACATTGAAATTCTTCATTTTATTAAAACCAACTCAAACCCAATATACAGTTGTTACTCATAAGGATGTTGATTTAATATGACATCAGCATACTATCAACATAAAGGGCTTTCATAATATCCTTCATTATATGTGTCGTAGCATAATATTTATGTTTGTAGAAAACATGAACACTTATATTCATTCCAATTGACAAAAAAGCTTTCTTAATCACAAATTAATGATAATCTTTCAGAAATTTTAGATTGCACTGTTTCCATGCATTTTTTTCCTCAACTCGACATTGTAAAATGCGATGCAGAAAGAGTGAAAATGATAAAAAAACATCTTTTAACCTTTTATTCAACCCATCTCGATTGATATAATTTCTTCAAGTTATATAAAAGAAATCAATGGAGATAACGGTGAGTGAATTGACGCATTATGTCAACACTTGTTGTTTTCAAACAACATAATCTTCATTTGCCTATCTGCGACGAGTCGATTCAAAGATAATCCTGGTTGAGCTGACATGAAAAATGAATGGGCACAGCTTTTATAAAAATTTATATATATCATATATGTCTATATCACGAATGACATTTACCAAATGTTTTTGGACTTTATTTCTCCACACCTCCTTTTTAAGTGCATTTAGCGATAGCAACGAAAAAGTAGAAGGTAGTCTGAAATTGGCACCCATAGTCAGATCTATGATTCCAGTTTTGACCCACTTGGAAGCATTTTTGGGAGGAACTCCAGAGAGTCATATCGATAATGCATTCAAAAAGCTTCCTAAATCTGGTTTCATCTCTCAAAAACTCCATTTCGTTTAGAAATTGCTGAGTTGAGACTAATTTTTAGCCCCTTTTTTAGGCATTATTGCAGCGTAGAACCAAAACAACCATTTTCACAATATTTTAGCGAATAAATTTATATCCGCAACAGTCTGACGAGTAATTAGACACCAAATATGACATTTTACGCCCTGTAGTTTCCATAAAACATATCAAAGTTTGTTAAAAACCATGTCATTCTCAATGCACTGACGTATTTACATGTATTTACGTACGGGTGCTTTTACACATGAACGTTTCTAGGTCACCCAGTGGGTGTATTTAGCAAGATCAATCCGACTTAGACAATGAAAAACCTTGGTATTTAGTATATTTAGTGCATTCAATAAAGCTAATAAAGTGCATTATTTCATCTTGTATTGCTACGATTTTAGTACTTGTTGATTTCAACCCTTAAAAACACTAAATCTTACTGGATTGCAACCAAAACTCAAATTGACACAGCATTGCAATTGCAATGACTACTTTAAATAACAAATGTATGGAAGTGTAAAAGTTCCATATATTATATACAAATTTAAAAGCCAGCGTGGCAAGTCATTGCGTGATACTAAAATCCAGAGTAATAGACATGTTAGGGAATATAATGCATGGACCCCAATTGTCTTTTAATATATATATATACATTCTATCTTAAGGGGCAGATAGTCGATTTTGCTCTATGCTGGTCAATGACCTCTAAATGCACTATTTCGGAATACTGAAGAGGGTAGTTCAATTTGAGTGACGCCATTTGACCCATGTATCGGAGTTTTCTGCACGCAAATGAAACTTTAGACCGAACAGACTTTTTTGTGTCGACACAATGTTGTAGCAGGTAGCTAAACGTCTGGTTCACAACATTTCGCTGGATTTAAGTTAAATTATCCATTTTTACTAATTTTATTAAGCGTTTCCTTTGAGGTGATGTGAGGTGATTTTTCTCCTATTTACTTAACACGTCAAAAAAGTGTCCAGCTAGTCAGTGCTAGGAAATAAAAGTTAGCCGAGTTAGACCACCTAGAAAGTCAGAAAAAGTGTCTGTGACTTCAGCATCGGTTGAGGCACAACATTTCGCTGGAATTATCCCGCAACTCTACTTTGATCTGGAGAAATTCGGGTGGAAGAGGTGGAAGTATCTGCCAATCAGAGTGCCTTTCGTGATCTTCGAGCCTACGAGCTTTTACCGTTACTAGGGCTAAATGCATAATTAATTGAACGCGGTTCACCTAACTAATGTCCTTCACTTAATGATTGAAAATGATTGTATCCTTTCTAAATAGTTAGTTAAATAAAGCGTGGAGCTGCTTTAACTACTTAAAATAGTTAAATAAAAATGTAAAATAAAAACTTCAGGACTCCACACCCATCCTATCCCTGAAAGCAGCAGTTATATAACTTTCATGGAAGGAGGTGGCCCAGCTTTCATCTTAAAATCTAAGTTTCAGAATCTATTATCTCTCTTGTCAGTATGTTATAGATACTCTCCCAATATTTGAACGCATCTTATGCTCAGCAGCAGCTTATGTCTGTAGTAGTATTCAGTTTGTTAACTAGCAAATTGAAACAGCTTTGGCTATGTAAAAACCTTTGACATTCGCAGAGAAAAATACATACAGCACTAATGTATTAATGGGCATATCAGCGCAGTTTGGCGAAGTAACTTCAATATCCGATGTTTATAGCAAAGATCCAAAGTGTATAGATGGATATTCGGAAATTAGGAATAGAATATGACTGAAACTGGGCCACCTACTTCCGTGAAAGTTATATAACTGCTGCTTTCAGGGATAGGATGGGTGTGGAGTCCTGAAGTTTTTATTTTACATTTTTTAATGATCATGTTTTCTTAGCATGCAAACCTTTCAGTATCACTTCATTCACATCAAAAGCCAAGCATACATAAGCATAAGTCCATTGCCATTGAAATTTGTATCAGTGAATGTGATGTGATATCAGTATGCACTTTCCATGAATAATTTGTGTTTGTCATCTTGGTATAAAATGTGGGGTTGAGTTCTTTGCTTGGATCAAATTGTTTTTTACTGCAGGCAGCCACCAAATATTGTTTAGACTTCAGTGGAAAATATTTTTTTAATCATATTCGTTGTTTGGTTAAAAACCCTTCGAGGTAACAATGGCAGGCACATCAGTTTTTACATTGTGTCTGGTTGTTGTAGCCGTTTGGTGTACTGCAGATAAGGTCGTTGCCCAAACCCGTGCTCAACATGGAGAGAATTGCAACCGAACAAATCGATGTGATTCTCGAGCATCTCTAACTTGCGCCATCAATGGAACTTGCGAGTGCCATGTCTGACGTGATGACTCTTTTGGGTCTACGTTTTTGCTGGAAAATGCTACAGTTTGTACTGCTGTTGATATCCAAAACAGAGGAGATGAACGAAGTTGGAGAGAAGAGTTGCCTTGTGTCGAAAATGCAGTATGTCAAGAAAGCTTTTGTACGTGTCTTCCAGAATTTTATGAATCTACCAATATGACTTGTGTTAGAAAGGGAGGCTTCCAAGAAAGTTGTGAATTTGACATTGCCTGTAAAAATGATCAATTTTTGTTCTGCAATGAGGACAAAACTTGTGGTTGCAACTCTACCGTTTCTACTTTTGACTTATCTAAACAAAGTTGTTTGACAAAAGTTGGTCAATCTTGTGAAAATATGCGGCAATGCGTACCAAATGTATAGGAAATGGTGTGCGAATGCGGAATCGCTCCTATTTTCCAAATTCACGTGGAGAATGTGAGAGCAAACGCGCACAGGTTTTCGAACGAAATGTGAAAACGACAACAATTGTCTTTACGATGCAGGGCCACAAGATTTACAGTTGGTCTGCAATTCCAATGGCACATGCGGATGCGAGACGGCTACTTCAATGTATCATCACTCAAAAAAACTTTGTGTAAAACTTGCAGGAGAAATTTGCACAGACTTTCCAAACTGCGTCGATAATAGTATGTGCATTGAGATCGGAACTGAAAAAACTTTGCAATTTGCATTTGCAATTCCGATTTTTTCAAAACTTCGACTGGAAATTGTGAGCGAAAGCGGGGTATTGGGGCACAGTGCGAAACAAATGTGGAATGCAACATCAAGCAAAGTTTGGTCTGCGATTCTGTAGAAAAACGTTGTGTTTGTGACAGCAACTTGACAAAATTTGACATTTTTACACAAAACTGTGTAAAATTGGTTGGGGTTCCCTGCAATGCCACCGATTCATGCGTACAAAACGCAATCTGTATTGATGGAGTTTGTACATGCTATCAATCAAAATATTACTTTGCAAACTCAAAAAAGACATGCGAAAGAAAACGGGGTTTTAACCTGTTCAGCCATAAATACGCCACAGTGGTGTATTTGCGTTGTGTTGCATAGCTACCATATACGTCACTGTGGTGTCTGCATTTAAAATACAAGGCTCCCAAAGTACGCACAGTGATGTTCCTGTTTCTATGGCCGCAAGATCCCAAATTACGTCACATCGATGTCATTGGGAAGTATCCCCTGACTCCCAAAATACGTCACAGTGATGTTTGAAAATATTTAATATGTGAAATATGGGAGCCTAGTAACTTTACCTTG
Source organism: Orchesella cincta (assembly GCA_001718145.1). Taxonomy (NCBI): domain Eukaryota; kingdom Metazoa; phylum Arthropoda; class Collembola; order Entomobryomorpha; family Orchesellidae; genus Orchesella; species Orchesella cincta. Next base: position 9,499 of record LJIJ01001987.1, read on the forward strand.
AAAACTTATCTGGGAGTCTGGGTTCTATGGACTACAAGGGAATTATGGTAGTCAATGCAAGTAGCATAGATACATAATGTGGGAGCTTATCCCCATAGGTAGGCATAAAATCAGCACTGAAAAGGTTAATGAAACATGTGAAAATGACAGCGGTTGTTTTAGCGACAGATTATATGGAAACAATAATGGAAGTTCAATATGCGGCTCTGAGAAGCGTTGTGTTTGTAATCCGAAAACAACAATTTATGACGAAAAACGAAAGAAATGTGTCCAACAGGCAGGTGCTTTGGTGCCCTGCTCCTCATACTACAACTGTGTTAAAAACAGTCATTGCAATCGTTTCTGTCGTTGTGACTCTGCTTATTATCAGACAACCGATGGTATCTGTAAACAGCAGGGAGGTTCTGGTGATCACTGCGAATCTTACAATCACTGTAGAAAAGATAGCGGATTGAAATGCAGTTCCAATGGCTTATGCGAGTGCAAACAACCCTGGAAAATTTATGACCCAGCTAAAAAGGCTTGTGTGGGTTTGGTTAGCTCTCCTTGTTCTTCAGATACTGATTGCGTTAAAAGTTCCATTTGCAGGAATAATTACGGAAGTAGTCAATGTGAATGCTCATCAGATTATGACCCATCAGTCAACGGGACTTGTTTGAAGCGTCATGATCAGCAATGTGGTCTAGAGTGGACGCTGCAATGCAACGAAGAAAAAGGACTGATATGCAGTTTGGGGAAATGTGGTTGTAAGTATGGAAATATGCAACAAGTTGACTCAAGTAATGGAAAATGTGTGAGTGTAGTTGATGGGATATGCAATGATTTCATACCATGTGTGGAAAATGCTCATTGCTCAAAAGATGAGAGAGGCAATTTTCACCGTTGCATTTGTAATAATGGGTATATTAAAGTCAATCAAGTTTGTCAGCTTGGGTTTGGACAACGTTGCAACTACAATCCAAGAACAATTAACAACCGCGCACTTGATGGTGACTTGTGTGACCAATGGGCTCCTTTAAAGTGCATTCAGGGTAAATGTTCTTGCAACAGTTGGGAGTATTACGATGAAAAGGCTAAAAAATGCAAAGGTCTCGTAGGGGCGTTTTGTAACACAGAAACAGGAAATTATTGTACATCAAATTCAGTCTGCACAGACACGCGAGCGTCTGTTAATGGAATTAATGGAAAATGTGAATGCGAGTCTGGATATGCGACCAATGAAGAAAATATTTGTGAAGAAATCAAATAATTTTGAAGGTATTCTAAGGATTTGTTTATACATATGCCAATTTATTACGTGAGTAGTAATTTGTTTTTGTCGTTGGTTTGTTGTTTTAAATTCGACGAAATTATTTTATGCTGTTTAAACTTTAAGTTACAATTCATGCCCATAAAATTCATATATATTCCAGAATTACAATAAAACACTACCAAAAATGTAATGTTCTAATTTACATAATATTGAATGTCATGTTACAAAAAATTTCAGTTATTAAACAATAAAAACTACATGCATATTTCAAATTTTCCAGAGAAAGATAATGTATGTAGAAATGTGAACTGGCATACATAACAAATGTAAATATCAGCAACATAAAATTATTCATCTTTCAAGGAATATTAGACTGGAGCTACATACATGCAGAAGCCAAGTTCATAACGAAAAATCGACTGTCAACTGAGAAACTTTTATTATTATTTATTTTATTACGGATTCAAATGGTTTTTTAAAATAAGTATATCAGAAGTTAAAATGATACAGCGCTTTATTCATACTGTTTTTTATATTTACATTCACTGAAAACGACATTAACAATTTGTAATTTACAGCTTTATATTACAATTACTTCAATTTCGAACGAATCCCTTAGCAGCCCCAGTGCAAAAATTATCACTGTCTTCTGGATGTCCATTTTTGCATTCACAAATTCCGTCACCTCTCCTCGGCGAGCGTTTTTTAACGCATTGTGCATTTTGCGTGCAATAATCCTCCCGATTTACTTCGCAATAGGAACCTGCCCGTCCCCTGCATTTTTGCTGTTCATCATCATAAATCTCCCAAGGTTCACATTGACAAGTGCCTTCAATGCACTTTAATGGAGCTAATGGATCACACTTTACACTTGCAACATCCGGTGAGCTTTGAGAAGGATCGTAAAGCACTGACCCTTTCATAGCGGGTTGAATCTGGTTGTTCTCGTAGCTACAGGACTGCCCAATGGAGAGAAAGCAAATCCCCTTTACTTCAACCAAACCAGCATCACATTCACATTTATTGTTTTCATAACAGTGCGCATTTTTCACACACTCTGTTGAATTTTTACATGGGCCATACACGTAATTTTGATATTTTCTACTATTCCAATCAAAACCAACCCAGTGGTCACTTTTATATTCACACCTTCCTTGTTTGCAAACGAGTCCTTTTTCTTTGTCACATTGCATCATCCAACTTTCAGTACAAGCTTGTAAATATCCCCTCAGACATGTTTTGTTTGGTGATTTAGTCAAACCAGGAACGCATTCGCAGATCATTTTGTCTCCATTTCGGAAAACACAGTCAGCACCATCTACACAATTGTGTTTTTTGTACCAATCTGACCTCTCTACCTCACAAGAGGTTCCTTCCAATGCCACACAAGTTTCTGTTTTTGAGTCATAAACTAGCCAGGATGCTGGACACTCACAAGTTCCTTTCTCACCGCATATCAAGTCAGTTTCGCAATATTCGTTGGATTCGCAAACTTTCCCAAACTTTCTTGGTAACTCACAAAAATCTGTGGAGTTTTGGAAAAAGTCCCGATCACAAATACACGTTGGTCGACTATTTTCAGATACTTTTTCTCCGCACCAACTATACTCAACGCAGACAGAACTAGAATTGCAAGCTTCACCAGCTCGAGTGCGAGCAACACAGGGGTTGTGGAGTGGTCGTAATAATGCGTTGTCTCAGGGCAGCTACAAGTGCCGCTTGAGCCACAAATGAATTCAAGAAGACAGCCATAGTCATTTTCACAATTTTCACCAATATCCCGTTTTCTCTCACATTGCCCCTTGCTATCAACAAAGAAATTCGGTTGATTGCAATTGCAAACGTTGTTTTCACAGTTGGAGTTGGGAACACAGGGGTTTTGGGTATCACAAGACATTCCTACCAATAAAACACATTTTCCAGTTGGAACATTGTAGACAGAAGTAGTTGGATTGCAGTCACAAATGGCATTAAAACAAAATAGTGAGGCTTCTGCATCGCAGATATTCTCAGTTGAATCACATTGTTCTCCATATAAAAGTGGGGAATTGGCCAAGGTCAAGGTAATCACTTGAAAACATGATAATGTTAAAAGGAACTTCGAGATACGATATAATAAACAAAGAAGAATCATGGTGATGGCATTCAGAAACTTTATATACCAAAAAACAACGTTTTAAAAATATGATGAATTTGATATGTGAGTCAACTTTCTGTAGCAAGTTTTCGTTGGATACTTAAACTCTGCTTTCAATTTTTGTCACTGGGTATGCCTTCGAGTGAATATTGTTCTTGTATTTCTGTTCTGGATTCTCTTTTGTTTTACTATGCAGTAATTTCATCCAGATAGAGTTTGTAGCATTAACCTTGTTCCAATAATCCTGAGGATTATGGATTTACTTGTCAACAAAAGTTTGTAGCCAGCTGCAAGGAAGTCTGGTGTATGTTTTTGTTGTTATTGATTGGATGACGTTCTTACAAAAGCAAATATTACAATCTGTTTTTGACTAGGGTATTTGTGGAACCGAGCTTGTATTTACGTCTGGAATGGGATTTGGGATTGCATTGTATAGTGTTTGGAACCTTTTTATATTGCTCGTCCGCTTCTCATTATATCTAATTTAATTCCGTATCTGTAAGCCAGACGCAGTGTTATTAAAACAACCAATAATACTCATTTGTATTATCATATCGATTCTAACAAATCTGTCGTAAACTCACACATGCTATTTGAAAATTAAAACGCTGAAATCTTTGAGAACTCAACAAAGTATTTTTATGCATTTCAAAACAAAGATTTAAAATATCACATAATTTCATGGCGTAAGTTATGGGCAACGGATATTTCCCATTAAAAACTAAAAGAATTCAAACAAGTTGCATCAAACAAAGCAATTTTGGAAATGTATTACTTCTGGTTGCAATTGGTACTAATAAGTTGTATTCCTGTTTCATAATCCTGGCTGGTGCGAGCTTACTATGACTGAATTCTCTCGGAAATAATATTTTCATTAACAGCAAGGTACGAAACACCCCTTAAGACATATTTTGATCATACAGGAATGCAGTAGCATGGTTGTGGAAGTACTACATATGAACTGGACACGTCATTATTAGCGTTGTTCATTCTATGTAGTTAAAATGGCCAAAATGTGTAGTAAAAATCGCAAACAAAAAGTCCGCCAAACTTGACTTCACAAATTAGTTTTCGATAAAAATGAACTTCCTTTTACGTTTCAACGGACGTTTCTAATATATATCCACCCTAAAGTCATTGTTTTAGAACACAAACGCAAGTTCCATAGTTCAAGACTAAAAAATTGATAGTTTTGTCTAATGTAATATGTAGAAAAACATCAAAAGATGACAAAAATTAACAAAACAACGGTCAAAATCAAGAAAAATTGCAAAATATGTAACTCCATATTATGTAATATGTAGGAAAATCAAAATATTGTAAAATATGTAATTTCAACATGCGTTTAAAATGCTGTATTTGTGACCAAACATACTCATACGGAGTTTGGCTTCGATCCGACAAAACAAAAAAATGTATTTACATTAGATGAACAACTCTAGTCATCATTATCTATACACAGCCGATATTCAAACATTTTTACAACATGATGATGCAAATATAAAATAAAGGCTAGGACATTTGGCAAATTGTTGACTAATACCCTTTTTTGTAATAGAACTCGGCTATAAAGCGTAAAATAAAAATATGAGCTAACTCTAGGTTTTACTTAAACTGACCGTCAGTTTTCCCTCAGTGGAAAATCTATTCACGAAATATAGCACATCCTAAAAATTGCACAGCTTTTTGAATTAGCATGGAAGAGGCGTACGTTTTAAGACATTACTACATAAAGAAATCACATAGAAACTTTGTTATTTAAAGCGGGAATTGGAACATGAGTGCTTTTTGAAATGTGAAAATATTGGCGATACTTTAGCACTATGATTGCCTACAAAACAGTTCAAGGCTTCAGGCATACCATTCTTTATTATTTTGTTTTTCGGTTTAGCCCTAACTACAACAGGAGTAATAAAATACTTCTAAACTTTTACAGGAATGATTACTTATTTAGTAACAAAATTACGAATAAGAATATGTACATGGTCCGAAAAGAGTAAATGGTTTAAAAAAGTTCAATACGACCTAAACTAACCTAGTACCTCCATTTGGATTTTAAAAGAATACATTGTCGCAGAGGTTCTAAGAACTTGGACAAGAAAATATTTGTATAAAAATCAATTACATGACAAATAAATCAACTATTAAACTAAATTGTATTGGTTTTAGATCAACACAATTTTGGTTTACTTAGGTGCGCCTGTTTTAAATATATTGACATTAGATTTTCCTAAATCCACCATCCATGTCCACACATTGCTATTCACTTACAAGTACCTGAAAGGAAGTGTTTGTAGGCTAAATTTTGACAGCCCATTTTGAATTTACTGAATGACATACATGATTTAGTTTCAGACAAATTCTAATTCCAACATTTGCAAAAATGGGAAAAACATATTATGTAGGTTTTGAGATACCTTAAAATTTGAGCTAATCAAATAAAAGTTTAAGTTGTGTTAGTATTCAAGTAATGACCAAGCTTGAATGAGGTTTAAACACAAACTGGTTTCCGATAGTAATTTTTTGTCATGTAATTATAATAGATGTAGAGGATCATTCTGATATTGTATATCAAGCAGGCATCATTACTAAGCAGTTAAAATAAGCCATTTTCCATTTAAATTCAAAATGCTAACAAAATTCATGAAGCGCTGTTTTGAAACCAGACTCTGCCTGATACAATGGTGCCTTTGCTCAGCAATATACTGGAGTTTTCAAGTAAAGACTTAATAATGAGTAATCCTATAAATTACTACCCTTGGTGCACCGTAGTATATTCAGTGTGGATAGTAATGATTCCAATGGCAGTGCTCACCATTTCCGAAAATATTGACCGAGAAGAAGACGATGTGAATGGAAAGCTAGCAATAATGTTTATTACCTTAATGACGTTTATGGTGCGCTTCATCAATCTGTTCTCCATGCTCATAAAACAGTACAAGCACGAGCTAAGAAGCGTGTACCAGGCTGTATTTAGATTGGACGATACACTAACAGGTATTTTATTAAAAATAAATTTGTCGGTTTGCCGGTACTAATTATTATGTTATTTTTTAGATTTTTTCAACGGTCAAGTGGGCATACAAGTGGTAAAAAAGGAAACAAAAGTATTTGAGCACACATTGCTTTTAATATGTACTGCAACTATTGCATGTCCACTGTGTGTATTATTTACATTTTATCATCCTGCTGATCCATTTCATCGCATTCTAGAAGATTTGTTGGAGGTGCAGGTGAAGGTATCCTGGAAAATGTTTTTATTCAGCTGTTTATATAGCGTCGGGGCCGTAATGGCGGGAAATGCGGTTGCAGTTTTTCAATAGGGTTTATTAATTTAGCATTTTTCGCACTGTGGCTTAAATCTATATTGCCAACTGAAAAGGTTTCCCTGGCAGGAATTGGATCCAAGATAATTTTTTACAGGACCAAGAATGTCGGGACTCAATATGCTGATAAGGTTGTATTTGCTTATAATTGCATATCTCTACAGTGCATATACGTCAATGTACTGTATGCTAAAAAACGTGTTGCCCTTCATGCTTTGGTGTGTCACCTTTTGGCTGTTATTGGAACTTTTTTATTTATAAAATACGACGAAATACTTTTCGCTGAACAGGAATACGTGTTATCGGTTTTTATAGCTTGTTGTATTGTGATCCCAATTATTGTAATTAAGATTGAAAGTTCGACTTTAGGGAGAATGGTTGATGATTGCGACAATTTCAAAAAGATACTAATGACGACAAATACAAGAAAACAAGCAATATGGAAAATGGCCCGCAGCTTGAGACGAGTTGAAATAATGTCAACCTATCCGTTCTTTTATATTAGTAGGGAAACCTTTTTGGAATTTATGGATTATACTGTAGATAATGTTGTTGGTCTTCTATGCACGTTATAAATGAGTTTAAAATGTCTTAGAAAGGTATGCCATTATTCAACAGTATAAAGTGCTTGTATTACCTCAGTTAAAATGAGTGTACGCGGAGCTGTTTTACTCTCTCGAACAAAGAAAGCTAAATAAATATGATATCTTTTAGATACACATACATAAACAACAAATTGATAGCTCTACCTCAGCTGATGTATTCTTTTTTTAGCTGGAAAACGTTTAGAGGAGAGTTGTCATAAATTTATAAGCATTGAATACGATACAATATCCAAATCCTCGGTTTTTTATTAGTCGCCTTCTTTTACGTTTACAGCTAATTCCTTTCAACGCTTGAGCCGCCATTTTAATTTCTCTTTAAGAAATGCTACTTACAATTAGATGAACTACGCTGTTTAGATATAATGTGTAAATTTTATAAAAGCACTAACAAACCTCTCTAACCATAATCCCACCAAAACATGTATTTTTTAATTCGTAAACTTAATATATAAATTTATACAATAATAGAATACATGAGACTTACATGTTCTGCTTTATTGGATATTTACCGGTTATTCCCAGGCTTGTGCAATAACCCTGCAGTAAGCGAGTTTTATTATAAACTCAGGCTTACAACTGTGTTAATAAGAATGCTATAAATTGAAAAATAAATTGATACCATGTAATTTAATAAGAATGCTATAAATTGAAAAATAAAATACCATGTAATTTAATAAGAATGCTATAAATTGAAAAATAATGATACCATGTAATAAAGAATGCTATGAAGAAATTGAAAAATAAATTGATACCATGTAATTTAATAAGAATGCTATAAATTGAAAAATAAATTGATACCATGTAATTTAATAAGAATGCTATAAATTGAAAAATAAATTGATACCATGTAATTTAAAAGAATGCTATAAATTGAAAAATAAATTGATACCATGTAATTAATAAATTGATACCATGTAATTTAATAAGAATGCTATAAATTGAAAAATAAATTGATACCATGTAATAATTATTTTTATACTAGTACTAAAAGTTAATTATAGCTTTTATCCAGTTCCCCATACAGTTGCAGCTAGGCAGACAGATCTTGCTGCCAATTGAGCAAAAGAATCTTGCTACCTTCCAAATCGTCATTCAGCTTGTTAACACGGGCAGGACAGGCGAAGTTTCAAAAATGGTTGCAGAAGGTTGAAAAATATGCTTCCCAGCTAATTGTGGTACGTTCTTTCGACTGGGAGTGAAAATTTGGCTCCAATTTTCTATCAACCGTATGAAAATTGTAGGGTAGCAGACACTTGCTGCCATGTCTTATCCTGTCCAAGTATACAGCAGCAAGATCTGCCTGCCAAGCTGAAACCGCCATAATTGTAAACTCAAAGATTAAAAGTTTAAATTTTGTTGGAAATTTTTAGAAAACAATCAAGTCGCAAACATGCAATATAGAGACCCCTGTTTGACTTAAAATAAATATTAATTTTAACTTGTATTATACCTAACCAAACAGCCTACATAAATTTTATTCTAAACCTACTTTTGGAAAGTCATGTAGATTTAAATTGCTGAAATAAAATTAGAACTCTATATTGAAGACATGCTGGCTGTACAGATATATTGGAAAATTTAGTATTATTTCTAGACTTGTCAAACAACATGCAGCATATGAGTTCCAAAAGAAGCGCGTGTTTAATATTGTCATAATTCAATTTAAAAGCTATAAATTGGAAAACTAACTAATTCCATGTAGCAATTATTTTAGAACTGACTAAAACTTTATTTTTCAGTTCCCACTGCTCAACTGTTTAAATAAAGCAATACAGGAAGGCCAATGTTTAAACATTCACCACATGTTTGCATCAAATTGATATTTCCATCTCATCCTAAACTAACCTAAACTTTAAATTAATTTCCTAATCCAGAAAATAGCCAGTAAATTTAATAAGAAACAACTAAGTAAGGAATTGTATAGCGTCACCCGCAAAGCCCGCATTGCGGTATATCTTCGCGTACCTGACAGTACGTTTTTTACAGGCTAAATTTTTATTCCCATTTTGAATTTGAAGAATGATATTCACGTACATTAGAATTCGCTTTGGACAACTTTTAACTCCAGAGTAGCACCAACATGGTATGCTGTAATTGAAGTACCTTCATTTTTTAACCTATCCTTCGCAAAGTTCAAACCATGCCACTAGTCATCTATGTATCCTTTTCCTCCGACGTTCTATATCTTTAAAGCTACCTAAAGTAAAATTTAGCAAAATTTATGTGTAGAAGATCATTATTATATAAAACTAATTCATAAAGGGAAGAGACGAATTTGCTAAGAAGTAAACCTAAACGATTTATGCTCACAATTAAATTTTAATATATAATACCTGGTAGTACAATTTTTATTCTGAAGCTAGTACGACAAAGGAATAAATACCGCAATACATATTTTCCATTTTATCCCCATTTCGATTCACTGCAATAAACGAAATGTTAACAAAATTTATGAAACGTTGTTTTAATATAAGACTCTACCTGATTAAATGGTGCCTTTTCTCCGTAATGTACTGGAGTTTTGAAAAAGCAGACTTGGTTGTCAGTAAGCCTTATTTTTACTTCCCTTGGTGCACCGTAGTATATTTCGCTTGGATAGTCTTGATTCCTTTGGCAGTGCTAACAATTTCCGCAAATATTGATCGAGAAGAGGATAATGTGAATGGAAACTTGGCAATAATGACTATTGCCCTGCTTACATTTATTGTGTGCCTCATCAATCTTGTCGCTACGCTCATTAAACAGTACAAACTCGAGTTACGAAGCGTGTACCTTGCTGTTTTCCAACTCGACGAAAAATTAACAGGTAAATATATCATACAAAAAATTAAAATTCTTTCTCATTTAAATTCATAGCTACAATTGAGTTTCATTTTAAAGATTTTTTCAACGGTCAAGTTGGTGAGCAAGCAGTAAAGAAGGAAACCAAATTATTTGAGTACACATTGCTGTTAATATGCACTGCCACCATTGTATGTCCAGTTTGTCTAGTATTTATCATTTACCATCCCGCGGACCCGTTGCATCGCATTCTGGAAGATACATTGGAGGTTCAAGTAAATGTATCTTGGAAAATGCTTCTGATCAGTTGTTTATACTGTATTGCGGCCGTAATGGCAGGAAATACGGTTGCAGTTTTTCTAGGCATTGGTTTTATTAATTTATCGTTTTTTTCACTCTGGCTTAAATCTATACAGCCTAAAGAAAAACTTACCTTGACGGGGATGAGGTCCAAAACAAAATTGTATAGAACGAAAAATGTTGGGACTCAACATGTTGATAAGCTGTTATTTGCCTATAAGTGCGTGTCTCTACAGTGCATTTACCTCAATGTGTTTTATGCTAAGATCCGTGTAGCATTACATGTTTTGGCTTGCCATATTGTGGTGGTTCTTGGAACCTTTTTATTTATAAAATACGCTAATATGTTGTATGCTGAACAGGACTATGTGGTTGTAGCTCTTATACTATGTACAATTGTAATTCCGGTGGTAGTAATTAAGATTGAAAGCTCAACATTTGGAAGAATGGTTGACGATTGTGACAGTTTCAAAAGAACGTTATTGACGACAAATTCAAGGAAACAAGAAATATGGAAAATGGCCCGTAGCTTGAGGCGAGTTGCCATTATGTCAACTTATCCATTTTTTGGAATAAGTAGGGAAACGTTTTTGGAATTTATGGATTATACTGTAGATAATATTGTTGGTCTTCTCTGCACGCTATAAATTGTCCTAGCATAGTAGTCATTCTGCTTTATTAATGTCTAATACTATCCTTATATGAAAAATAAATTTGTGACACTTTGCTTAATTTGTTCTATATTTAATAATAAAAAATTGTAATAAATATAGATTACCCTTTTAATAAAAGTTAACCAACGTTAATGATAATGTTAGAACCGTTACATGGTTGGACCACATACGTATGTATTCATATGCTGTTAAAATTCACTAAAGCGACGTTTTGACTAAGTAATGACACGACATTCTTTAAGCTTTGTACAATTGAAAAGTTGTCAGATTTTAAAAGATTGCCGTGCCGCACATAACAATACATTTATTTGGAGACTAAGCTTATTTCATAGTATTTAGAGTTATCAGTGAAGTAGTGGTAATTTTACAAAATACATCCATACTCATTATTGATTGTAATTCAGATACTGTAAAGTAAATTAGGTATATCAATACATTAAAATAAACAAATTTAAAAAAAGTTATACAGAACTCTGAGACTAATGTCAGAATATACTAATATGTTAGCCCATTTTCAATTTTAACAACATGTTTTCCTGTTGAATAACTATTTACAAACCTAAAAATTCTCTTACATATATTGCTGCATGTAGAGCTAAACATAAATGACTGCATACCTGAACGGATGTAACAATTTATTATTTTTATTATTGTATTATTATTATGTTTGTATATTAGATGTTATACATGTTACTATCAAGACCCTTGAATACAAAAAGGTTAACAAACTTGATGAAGTGTTGTTTTCAAATCCAGTTTCACTTAATAAAATGGAGTTTTGTCTTCAGTACTATAATTTTACGGGAAGAAATTGATAGCCAGGACAATTTCCAGGAAAACAGGGAAGTATTGAAATGAGCCCACAAATTGTTACTCCGGCTACTAGAAAACTCGTTGTTCCCAAAACATCCACGAACAGCACGGATTTGATTAGATTTTGGGTAACATGTTTTCCAAAATTTTAAAGTGGTGTCGTTCAAAGGTAATCATTCGATTAGTTAGTTGTATGACATCTGGTATTCTCTGTAAAACCGTAATGTTTATGGCGAAGAATGTAGTATATGCTACGGATAATAAACCGCTCAGATCCATCATTCAAGGAGGCATACTTTCCGCTAAGAAGGTCTGTATGTTAAGAACTGAAACGAAGATGAAAAATAAAACGTTCAGGATTATATATACTGAAATTTTAATTTTTTTATTGGGTGCCACTTTGTCAAGCTTTGTGTTGTAGACTACAGGAAATCCTCAAAAGAGCTTCAAAAGAGTACTAATAATTTAGTTCTTGTAAGTAAGTAATTATTCTTAGCGCAGGATTCATTTTAGTACGGGTTTTATACACTTATAACGGTTTATTCAAGAGTGATGTAAAATTTAAACATATTACTACTGCATTGTACTTCTTGACTTTCATTTTATCTTTTTGACGATAAAAGTAAAAGTCTAACAGTACCTCGGGTAATCCCTCTCTGAAAAGTGAACAAACTCGCCTTTCCAATTACAAATGTTTTCCCATACGCTAAAACAATCGGCTTGCAGGATCTGTGAAACTTCTGCATAAGTTTATTTTTCTCTTCCCATTTATCCCCTTTCCAAGATGCTAACACCGTGTTTGCTTTAATCGAAAAATAACGTCCAACTTCCAGCACAAAAGACCAAAATCCACTTGCAATGAAACCCCAAATCAAAATCATAGCTTTGGTGACATCATTGAGCGTTTCCCAATATTTTATCACAACAAAATAGCAATAGCACGAAGTCACCAAAAGAAGAGCATTTGAAATCGGCAGGTATACACCCATAAAGCACGTGAAATTTGCATGGAGCACCTGAAAACTTCTGTAAATGTGAATAACATTTTTGTGCTCCCTCAAAATACTCAAAGTTCTGTATTTTGGTTGTCCTAATCTGAGCTCCAGGGTCAAAAATGTGCCCACGTAAATTAAGTAAATAACACCCACAAAAACGAAGGTAAACAAAATGTTCAAATGAATAACAATGACAACATACATATGATATATAATGGAAATCCATAAAGCTGTAAGGAAAGCAATGGGTGGTAGATCGGCTGGTATTAAACTGCCAATAAACATTGGTCCCTGGGGACTAAAAAGCAAGTACAACGCAACCAGAATGTTTGCTTGTAAAAGAACACCGGCTATGAAGAGGATGAACGCATTTGTCAGGATGTAAACTTTATTTCTGGGTTGCCATAGTAGGGGCATGTACGTGCCTTAAAATTTAAAAAATCATTGGATTATATGAATAAAATCTACAAATATTAAATTGTTTGTTGAAAAACCTTACATTGTAAATAATGCATAAATTTGAAAAATCCGTTCAACAGAATGCATAAGTTTTTAGAATGAAAGAAGGAAATGGTTTGGGAAGCCAAGGCCACGATGCCAGACAGAAAAATTACCACTACTAAATTAAATTCATTTCCTCGCATATTTTCTGAAAACCTGGAAATGTTAGTTCCTAACGTTAACATCCAAATTTCGAAAAATACAAAAGTTATTCGAATTCGTCGTAATGTAATAGGGTCACTGTGGAATTCTTTTGTTTTATCGTTAAACTTTATTGACGAAGCTCCAAAAAACTGAAATAGCTTAGTAGAGATGAACACACACTTGTAGAAACCGGTGGGGAACATTTTTTCGTGAATATATAAATTAAACTTTATTGAAGCAAGCTGGTTGTGGTGCACCGAACTACACACACTGAAACCAAAATGGATTCTCAACTGCAACTCACTACCAGGCTATATGTTTTATGTTGTATTTTATGCATCACGAGCGCTCTTGAAAGTTGGCAATGAAATCATTGCATTAGCTAATAACAAATGTTCACAGTTTTGGAAATGAAATTGATATTTGAAATTGAAATAAAAATGACATTGAAATGAAAATGACATTGAAATAAAAATGACATTGAAATAAAAATGACATTGCTTTAAATTAATATCTGGGACACGTTTGGTATTCGTCCTCGTTGTATAAACAGGATTTGTGTCCTCCTTTAAAATTGGAACATATAATGTATTTATTCGAATTGGAATATCGTGTAATGACGTACTGGATATACCTAAACAAACAATTTTTATAAATGATTTCATGTTACCTTTAAATACATTTTTGTCTGATTTAATAAACAAAGCAACAGAAGAATCAATCCACATAATCAAGTAATCGTAGCAAGGACAGCGGGTAGCACGTGCAACGAGTTCTAGAATTAACTACAAGGTTTAACAGTATCACTTTTCTGGAAACCATATTCCATTCTCAGTCTTTCCTGCTTCCTAGCATTCATCTCATAAATGGTTTACCTCTCATCATGTTTGCCCTCAATAATATGTTTACCTTTAGGCGCTTTTGTGTTGTTTTTGACCTTTTATGCGATATCTTCGAAGAACTCACAATTATAAGAATAAGTGTACTTTTCTTTTCTCCGCGTAAGTTAAGATACATGACGTCGTAAAAAATCTCTTAAAAACAACAATTTTGAAATCTACACAAGAAATCTACTTGAGCTACAGTAACTTAGTACTTATACTTCTCTGGTTTCATATGTGTCAGAAGTATGACATTAAAATAATTTTATGTAAGTTAATGTAACGTTCTACTATGATATCTGCCAGAATACTGTCTGGTAAAACGTGAATGTATCAATATGAGGGTGCCAGAAATGAACCCTCTTTCAATATTTGTGTACAAATACGCTTTAATTTTCATGGAATATGATTTTAACAAGCATTTACTTATATTGCGACGCAATTTTTATGGGTAAATTGTCCATGGAAGCAGTAGTAACGTTTAAATAAACTTGTGTGGATCAAATGTTTTTTGAACGGTTTAAGCATTTATTTTTGGGATGGAATGATATTGTCAAGATAATATATGTATAATGTTGTATTCATTTATGTTTCTAACATAACGTTTATGGTTTTACTGCAAGAATGAGTGCATTTGTATAAAAAACTGTTCAACATGAGCATATCGGTTGTTGCATACTTTAAAAACATAAATGTCAACTCTTTTTTGACATGGAAGTTTTCGAGCATTATCTCATGTTTATAATATATTGTATATATTATTCTAATGGACAAACTTTTGTAATATACTTACTTAAAAATATCAAACAGATTGAATGAACAGTTTCTTAATGGCAGAAATTTGATTGCTTGGCATTGGCTTTTATTGATAACACTTGGGCTAAATTTTATCTGGTCCTTTGCGTGGGCTCGTAAAGGATTACATGTGGGAAATAGGAAGCTTCTACCAGGGCCAAATTCATTTAGATGAAAAATTAACAGGTAATTTATATGCAATGCCCCAAAATTATAATTATAATTAAAATCATTTTCTGTAAGTATTATAAGCGTGACGTCAATAACCATTTCTAATATTGAAAGCTTCTGATTTAGTCAAGGAATATGATTGATTTCGAATCGAATTGGAATAAATTATTATTTACACGCAACATTTAAAAGTTTACTAATTTCAGAAATGAATTCAATATAAACGCTGGTTAGTCATGTACTCAATTTTCAACAAGTTTTCAGATGTTAAATCTTAAAACATTTTCGATTTACAAAAACTTTAATCTTTAAAAAATATGCTTTAATCGCATGCAGGCTATCAATATGTTTTTTGACATATCCAAAACTTAAATTAAATTGTTTGGATTTCTGGAAAATGTTCTTCATTGTAAGATTTTGTTTAACATCATCAATAGTTATAAATTAGAGAATTGAGCTTTGCGATTTCAACCACGCTAAAGCAAACTTTTCCTTTACTGTCACTAAATGTTAACATGTTCACCAAAAATTGTATACGAAAATGAAAACATGCAAAACAGGCAATTTACCGCATTTGGTTTTTGTTATAACATAATTTTAAAGTTATGTCTGAACTAAAATATAAGAAAATATTCTACTTTCTACAAATGAAATTTTAAGTACCTTGACATTTCCTGACATTACAGTTTTTTATTTTATTCTACCTCACTAAGAAAAACTCTGGTACCTGAAATTCTGTATTCCTGTTTTTGAAAAATATAAAGTGTATAAATTTAGATATCGAAGTGGTCGTGTTCCTGGTCTTTTCACATACCGAAAACGCTTAGTTTACAGTTCCTTATTTTTGAAAGCCCAAAATTATACAAAACATTTAAAACCAAAACCACTCCCAGTTTGTCCTTCGTTCTGTTTGGCAGTGAAATAACTTTTGGCAGTAGCTACTTCAATTTTTTGCTGGTTTTAGAGTATTGAAACTTCAAAAAAACACCTTTTTCAATTCTTATAGTTTTCTGCTAAATATACTTTCACAAGGCACAAAAATTTACTTTTAATTTAACTTCACAAAATTTTAAAATTATAATCACACAATGTTGACGAAATTCATGATACAATGTTTCCAACTACGACTATACCTAATAAAATGGTGTGGCATGTCCGCATTGCACTGGAGCTACCATAAAAATGATTTGATTTTCAGCCACAAATACTTATATTACCCATGGCTTTCGCTGCACTACGTTGTCTGGATTTTCCTAATCCCCATCACGTGCTTAACAATTTCGGAAAACATTGAAAAAAATGACGAATCCAACGATGTGAAGGGAAACCTCAAAATAATTGTCATGATTTTGATGATGTTTCTGTGCTTCTACCATCAACCTTTCGAACTGGATCATTAACCAGCTACATCGCATGAGATCAGGAACGTTGATATAACAGTCTAGTGTCATTGGATATCAAAATAAAAGCGTATGCAAAATCGTACTAAAACATTTTAAAAAATTACAATGTATTATTGTTAAAAAATCTTTCTTGCAAGAAGTTATTTCGTGGAGACATTGGGCAAGTGCTCAAAAAGGATCAAAAGTTTTTTGGAGTTTTAATTTTTTTGGTGTGTCTTGTTACTCTCATCATTCCGTTTTGCTTCCTGGCAACTTTTTATCATCCGGCAGACCTTATGCATCGTATTATAGAAGATCGTGCTTGAACTAGAAGTACGGGTGTCGGTTTCAAATGTCTTTTAATTAGCTTGCTTACATACGTTACGTTTGGTTTCGTAGGTTGGAAATACCTGCTGATAGTCTTTCGTACGAATTGGGTTTTTTAATTTACTCTTCTTCGCACTCTGGCTAAAAGCAATAATGCCCACCACAACTCATCCCCTTGGTGCAGAATAGATCCAAAAAACATTTCCTACAGAACAGTTGTAACGCCAAAAATTAGCCCTCCGATCAACGGCTATCGGCCAACGCGCCTACATGGTATCGAAAGTCAAACAAAGGACCACCTCCGGGCAGGCAGGAATCTGAGGACGGGAAACTTAGGCACAATGCAAATGCTCCGATCTCGACTAATGTTCCCTTCAGAATGATTCTAATTCGAAATAGGAAACAAAAATGGCGAACTTTCCCGGAAGTGAAAGCAATGGGGAAGGCAACAAACGAAACAAAGTTCCTAGCGAACAAATAAAAGAAACAAACTACAAAGTTTCTGAATTCTACTGGTTTATTGCCATACTTTCAGCAAGACAAAACACACAGTAGATTGACTCTTCTTCGTGCTCACAACTCAACGAGCGCAAGCCGAAAGTGAATCCATAGATTATTTCTCATGCTCACAGCTTTCAAACGAGCAAAAACTAAGAGTGAATACCCAATACAAAGATTGGGTCCCTTTTTATACTACAGGAGAACAAAAGAAGAACCAATCTACATACATTATAATATGATCAAAAGTTCACAGAATATCATGCCAAATCTTACAAACTAACAACAAGACGGATTAGGAAACACGTTTCCCTTATTGCAGTCTCGCAAATACCAAAAATAGTGAAAGTAAGAAAACAAAAGAAAAAAGAACATGAGTTTTCCTTTCAACTCCAATTAAGCTAATCAACATAACGCTGACCAAGCGCAGACAAATCGTACGGTCAAAAAATATAATTAAACCTGAGAGTCCGCAGCAAAACAGTAAACTTTGGTACGCCAAACCGCCAGATAAACTAATTTTTACTTATAGATGTATGAGAATTCAAATGTCATAAACGCTTAACGTTTTTTATTGCCAACATTCGCGATGGCGTTGCCCACTGCTTTTGGTTTGCGCACGTTTTTGTGTGGTCGCATAGTCTTGTTTATTAGGATATGGTAGATTTGCTGGCAGAACAGAGTATGCAATAATAGCCTTAATGTGTTTCGCCGTTTTTATTCCACTATTTGAAATGAAGATAGAGGCAGCCACTCTTGCGCAGCCATATCCGATCAATGTGGACGACTTCAAAGGTTCTGATGAATACAGCCGGTAGGAAGCCATTTGGGTTGTGGAAAACTGCAAGAATTGAGGAGCGATCTGTAATAATGTCGGACGTATACATTTTTTGGGGATGCGTAACGACACGTTTAGCAGTTTGGGATGTCAGTTTAGATAATCTTTTAGCTTACTTTGCCACGTTTAAGAACACCTTTAGTTAGACTTCTGTGCATTCTTCACCTGTTAAATTATTAAACAGAGCTTAGTCTTTAGCACGTTTAGCCCATAATTCTTGTCTTGCTTCAGCACTGGTCACGGTTAGAATGACTTGTGATTATGGTTACCGGGTACCCCAAACAAAATTATGTAAAAGAATTAAAATTTTTACATTCTAAACTAATCCCAGGATAATTTAGTCAAAATCAGAATTGTAACATTAGTTTATACCTTCACCGTATGATTTTGTCTTCACTAAAATCCTACTTTCCATGCTTTCGAGAGAAAAAAACTCAATCCAACTTGTAGAATGCAAATGCCAATGAAATTCCATTCCACCTGCTCATTACTGGTCCTTATCTTCGTCCTTATGACATGCTATGATGGCAAAAGTCATTCGGCTAACGGTAACCATTATTTTCCTGAACTAAAGCATTTAACTTTTCCCCAAATTATAATTCAATCTAAATGTTTTAGGAATAAAATGTTGGAAGTGCAAACCAAACGGAGAATGCGACAAGGAGCGAACTGGGGAATCGGTGGATTGCCACAACGGAATCTGTTTCACCCAGGAAGTCCGTGAGCTCTACGAAGGATACTCCATTTACAAAAGCTGTGACACGAGTCACAGCTCAGCAGACATAAAAACAGGAAGCTGCGATTTTTCCAGACCGGAAATGACCAAGTGCTACTGCAAAAACGTGGACAACTGCAACAAGTACAAGATTGAGCTGGTGGATGAGACTGGGAAAGAGGTTGCAACACAAGGACCCGTCTCCTCCTCGTCTGGAACCCTGCGCCGAGGACTAATCTCAGGCATTGTCGGATTTTGTGCATTAATCAAACAAATATAATGACAATCTCAAATAAATGCAAACAAATCAACAAGTTATCAATAAAACAAATGACTTTTTACTAAAAATAAATCATGATAACCAAATTAAATATTTCTTGAGCTAACTAATTAAAAGAATCATTTATAATCGTAACTCAAAACAAAGGAGCTTTAGCAAACTCGACGAAAACATCGCAAACATTATGGTAGTGAAGCCAAAAGGTACATTTTGGGATGAAGCTCCATTTTCCTCCTCTTCCTTATAATAATAGTTTGAAATATTGTGGAGCTCGTCCCCGCGAACTACGCCAGTTGCCAGCAATCCTGGGATGCGGAGACGGGTTGGACCTCGACCAGGGCTGGGGCATCCTTCCTCTTCGCTGAAAAGTGGAAAAACTATGGATTAAAATGAAGTTGAAAAGGAGTTTCAATTATCATGTTCTTTTCTTACTTGACTTCTGAACAAAATGGGTATCTGGGTCGACAAGCCTTAACCCTCACCATATCCTCAGAGGCGGCTGGAACCTCCAAGTTCTCTGGGATGACCAGATGTCCAAAATTGTGGCAGTATTTATAGCACATGACCCCAATCGTCTGGAGCTCCTTGATGCTCACGGGAAGGAGGAGGATGAGGGTAGCGCCACGATAAATTATCTTTGGGAGGCGACCGCAGTGTCTTCCCGGAAATGGGATGGTGATGGAGGAGGAGTAATCCTTAAAATGGACACCACGCCGACTTCCTCTTAACGTAGCATGGAAATAAGCTGCTGGAGCGTCGCCTCTGTAGTGAAAGTCTTTGATGAGGAGCTCCCTCTCGTTCAAAACAACGACTTCCCCTCGGAGACCGTGAGAGCACTCGGAAAAGTGGCCGATGGACTTTCCCCGGAGTTCGAGCATGTCTCGGAAGAGCAGCGCGGCGAGGAGGACGTAAATTGAGACCCGGAAACTGATAAGCAAAAAATTAAGATGAAATAATTATGTGGAGCTGTTTCAATTTGGTTTAAAAGCTCACCTCGGAGAATACAGACCAAGGGTGACCAAGATAACTGCGATTTTGGGGAGTAAAGAGCTTGCAGGAGAAGTAGCTGCTGCGGGACCGGCTTCACAATGCGACTTTTCGATAAGAATGTGAATAGCTTCATCCTTCGGCAAAGGACCGCCTCCGTGACTTCGACCAGTCAAACTTGGGACGGAGGTTAAAGTGAGGATGATAAGGAGCAAAAGGCGACAAAGAAAAGGACCCATTTTGGTGTTCTTATCAAAACTAAAATTCACTCATTTGCCTTTGCTTTTTAGGTCCACTCCGCGTGTCTCTTTGTCTACCTCTCGACTACCTTGGTAGAGAAGTCAGCCGGTGACCAGGAGACGAGCCAAAAAATCAACATAATTGTTTGTTCATGTGTGAGCGGGCATTGTACTTTGCAAAACTCTCCCCTTGCAGTTGCTCTGCAAAGACTATGCCTTGATAATGATGGAATGATAAAATGAAATAAACTATTACTAAACAAAAAGTGCTTATCGCGATCAAGACTCATCTTGAAAATCATTACGCTAAACTATTATCTAAGTATTGTTAAAATGAAATGGACACAAACAAGTCAAACGTGACAATCATGATACACAATTTAATACTTCACGAAAACAAACAATTAAGAAACTAAAGATAAGATGACAGTAATTATAATTGACTGGAAGATGAAAGCCAGCAGCAAGTTTTCCAACCGAAGACGACCTTCCATTTTGTTGCCACCGCTGCCTGGAGGACCATTGCCGACTTCACCACAATTTGGGCCACCACTGGAAAGAAATAAGTTGTTGGTGAACTTGAATGTTATCGTTAGATACGTTTTAATTTGGTAGATAACTTACGCTTTGGTCGGTTTTTTGCCACCTTTCGAATGACACGCGTCGAAGTGTGGTTTAGGACACACCTTAGTTTCTGGTAGGTCATCAGGTGCTGCAGGAACATCCAAATCATGAGGAACGTTGACATATCCAAAATTTTGGCAGAATCTGTAGCACAGCATTCCAATGGTCTCCAGCTCCTTGATACTCACTGGAAGAATGAGGGTGATGTCCTCTCCAATGAAAGGATATCCATTGACATTAAAACAACTGCCGTGATTATCTGGGAGGGTGTAGAAGTAGGAGTCATCGGAATTATAGATTCCACCCGTAGTGCCCCTCCTCATCGCGTGGAACCAAGCTGCTGGACCTTTTCCGTCGTAGTGAAAGCCTTTGATGATGACCTCCCGCTCGTTCTTCACGAAGACTTCGCCACCCAGCTTGTGGGCGCAATTGGGAAGGGTACCCAGCGATATTTCTACAGCAGTTGCTGTTGGGAAGATGTGGGGCGCGATTCCAGTGGCGATAAGCATCAAAATCTGGAGAGCTCCCATTTTATATTGATGATAAATGATAAGCAACAGACAGCCAAGTTTTGTCGACAGAAATTGGAATAGTGGAGGAGTCATATCAGCTGAAACATTGTTTTTCGTGCATCCAAAAAGCTTCCCTTCCAGTTTTCCTTGCTTTTGCTCTCGGATGCTACCTTGGCTACCTAATTATCCATGTCAATTTTAAAACTACTTGATTGAATAACTCTAAAGAGAATGAATGGAAGAAGGAGCCACATATTAATGAACTACTACTAAACCAAAAGTGCTTATCACGATCGAGGATCATCTTGAAAATCATTACGCTAAGTTAGACTATTAAATGAAATGGACACAAGTCAAACGTGACAATCATGATACTCAATTTAATACTTCACAAACAACAATTAAGAAAATAAAGATAAGATGACAGTAATTATACTTGACTCCATAACGGACTTCCGGGGTTCACCAGCCGTTAACACGAAGGCCTATATCAATCGCCAGGAAGAGGAGAGCCGGCAGCAAGTTTTCCAACCGAAGACGAGCTTCCATTTTGTTGCCAGTGCTACCGGGAGTGCCACTGCTGCCTGGAGGTCCAGTGCCGACTTCACCGCAGTTGGGGCCGCCACTTGAAAGAAAGAAGTTATTGGTGAACTTGAATGTTACCGTTGGATACGTTTTAATTTGGTGGATAACTTACTCTCTGGTCGGTTTTGCGCCACCTTTAGAATGACACGCGTCGTAGTCTGGTTTAGGACACACCTTGGTTTCCGGTAGGTCAGCGGGTGCCGCAGGAACATCCAAATCGTGAGGGATGCTGACATGTCCAAAATTGTGGCAGTATTGGTAGCACAGCATTCCAATGGTCTCCAGCTCTTTGATACTCACGGGGAGAATGAGGGTGATGTCCTTATTTCCGGTGTAGACCTCACCCTTGACACGGTCACAACTGCCGCCAGGAAATGGGAGGGTGTAGTACCAGTCGCCCGCAGTATAGATTCCACCCATGGCTCCCTTCTTCATCGCATGGAACCAAGCCGCTGGACCACTACCATCGTAGTGAAAGCCTTTGATGATAACCTCCCGCTCGTTCTTCACGAAGACTTCACCTTTGAGAGCGTGACCGCAAGTGGGGAGCTGACCAAGGGACTTCCCCTCTTGACCAGTTGTTATTGGGAGATAAGAAGGGCCGCTGCAGTGGCGAAGAGCAGGAGAATCTGGAGGGCTCCCATTTTATATTGATGATAAATGATATGCAACAGTTTAAAATGATAAGCAAGATACAGTGACTTTTTCTCGGCCGAAATATCCTCACCCAGAAGTTCGAATAGCGGAGTAGTCATAGTCATACCAGCTGAAACTTTGTTTTTCGAAAGTTGTGACTGTACTTCCCAAAAAGCTTCCCATCCAGTTTTCCTTGCTTCTGCTCTCGGATGCAACCTTGACTACCTAATTATCCATGTCGATTTTGATGATGAACCCTGGTGTGGCGTCATCTTATAGGACAACGATAAAAAAATCATAACTAAATGAAACATGAGTCATTTTTTATAATTATGGAAATAAAAATGCATAACATTTACATACAGTCAAGTTAATCACTGTTATCAGTCACCTTATCAATAT
>LJIJ01001988.1:0-32892 GCA_001718145.1 Orchesella cincta
GGCGAGTGAGACAAGTTAAATTGACCTGACTACTTATTACCAAAGACCATCAATATAAACCAATTTATTGCGCTGGATCATTCTATCCTGTCCAAAACCAGTAACAATTATGGGTTCCTTTCACCACATCATCTTTCCATTTGTAGAAAGGTTTTTACTATTTTTTTTTTTTTTTTAATTGTAATTTCAATTCTAAATTAGGAGCTCATTCATACAACAGTTTAACACTGAGCAAGGCAAGTTGTACCAGTGAGCATGCCCGCGATAGCCGGCAAAATTTTATAAATGCCTTATGACATCGCCTGCGCCATGTAAGTACTACTCGCAAAGCGTAGTGGAGGTGGGATAGAAAACTCAAATAAAAACAATAGTGGAGTCAATGTATTTCTTTGTCAAGAAAACTCCTATTTCTATTTCCTATTAGACAGGTAATATCTATCTTTGCTGGCTCCTCGTTAATATCGTATTTTGTGTTGTAATAGTAGGTATTGCATATAAATCCTGTCTCAAAAATAGAGAATGCTCCCCCTGTATTTGTGAAATTCAAGACCAAAAAGAAGGAATATTTAAAGCTACCCGTTTTTATACTCCCGCAAACGAACTGGCTCAATTATATTAAAAATATTGTATGCTTCGGTGTTTTTCTGGTATATTGTCAGAGCTACCTTATATACAACATTCTTTTGGAAACGCGCCTATTGATATAAATGAAAATTTACGCATGTGGATCACTCTGGGATGCCACGTGAGGGGGTTCAAAAAAGGAAAAGAATAGACAGAATAAGATAATAACATAACAAATTATCGTGCATTTGCCAATGCATTTTTTTGGTTAATGAAATAAACCATGAATCTCCGGATTTCAGCTACCTACCAACGTTCAATCTTACAGGAAAAGTTGTTTTGGCTACAATACGCTACCTGTTGACTCCAGAAATAATTATTATCACGCATATATGGCTTCCTTTTGATTTTGCAAAAAGGAAGATTCTTGTATATGATTCTGCTCACGGTCTGCCAAAGCAGAAATCTCATAACTACAAAATAGCAAGGCTCATTATTGAACATTGTTATGTGGGATATGATACATTTGATGTTCGCAAGTGGTCACAAACCAGGGTTTCAAATGTCATGAAGCAAAATGGGGCTAAGCATTGCTGTCATTTTACTTTAATTTTCTTCACAAACGTTTTAACTGGAAACGTTGACCTTAACAACAAGGTCAATAAAGGAACCTGGAAGAGAGGATTAAGGATATCCTTACTGTAATTTTCAACACGTGCCCAAACGGTAAGCTGTTATTGCGCGGTTTAGTGTACGACGACAAATGGATTTATATACTAATATCATGTATTAATACTGAATACTTACTTATCATTTACTTATGATTTACTTATGATTTTTATGTATGACATTTTAATGACTTATTCTGTGCCTTTGCTTTGTTTAATGAATAAATTACATTCTATCACTATTTTGTAAATAAATAACATGAGTAATGCCAATCGCCTAATTTTTAAACAATAAATAACTATCATATTTGAATTAATTGTGTTTAAGCTTGCTAACTTATTATAATTACATGCCGCTAGTGAACATTATTTGCGCAAAGTATGTTTTACGTCAATAATATTATTTCATGAGAATTATTTAGCTTATAGCCAACGAGTATGTCTGAAATGATTCATGAGTAGCATCACTTGTAAAGTGATACCTTTAGACACAACAACTTAACATCTTAATGATGATGATGATGATGATGACACTAATAAAAATGATGATATGGATGATGAAAGATGCTGACTTCTACACAGTACATATGAATAATGCTTTCACACCATTTTATAGTTCACATAATATGTAATATGGCCTTGGCTACCAGGATATGGTTCAAAATGTCAAACTCTTTGAAAATGGTTTTTGGTATTATATTGCATCATGTTAGCATGTTATACAAACATTAGGCTGACCATTGGTATATAGTCTTGAAATATGGATATGATTTTGAGATAGAGGCTAAGATAATGTATTATAAAACGAGACAACTGTCGCAATTTTGAGACAAAACAACTTTCAATCGACTTATAATGCCAGCGTATACTTCCACTAAGAAAACGCAAAAGTCAGACTACATAAAACATTCTTATGCTTCACATTTGCTCAACTATCCGAAAAGTTCCTTCAGTCCGAGTTTGGATTTATGCTTGATTTGTTCTGTTTTTGATTTGTGCTTGATTTGTTTTGATTTGGATTTGCGATGAATCTTGTAAACGTTTTTGCGTTTGTGTTTTTGGTGCAGTCTATTAATTGTTGCACGACTTCTAGCGGGTGCATTGATTGCATATTGGATAAAAACTGTGTTTTTGCTTTGAAGGATGGAGATTTTCGTGGAACTTGTGTGACTAAACCACAGGCAAATAAAATGGACAACTTAAAACTGAAAGCTTCCTCGACTTTTCATTGTTCAATGGCAAACCGCATCATCAAAAGTCAGTAAACTGTATTCAGATATATAAAAATAAATTAATGTAGTGTTTAAAATAACATTTCTTTCCAACAGTTTGGGAAAAAAGGCTGGAGTTAACCCTTCATCGTCACCCTCGATTCAACAGCAGCAGCAGCTCCGTTTCTGTACAGAATACGTTGCTAGTGACGAAGTGAAACGTAGTCTCCCAAAAACTTTAGTTGTAGCAGTTGTGCCCACTTTGTTATCACCTATATTAGAGGAGGCGAGCAGTTTGGCCACAACAACTACTACTAAAAGAGCCAACAATCTCAACGACTGAATTATCTACTACAACCAGCCGTACCACAACTTCTTTAAGTACAACTGTCAGCCTTTAAGTGAACCGAGCACATCCACGGAGTTGCTGGTAAAAACGTTGCCAGTTATACCATCAACTCAGAAAACTGCTCCAGCAACAAATGTTAGTTACGCCTCATCAAATCATAATGTTGAAGTTTTGCTTCCAAATAACATAACATCCAGTTCGACTGTCGTCATAAAAAGTGAATCAAAATCAACTACTACAACCAAAACCGGATACGAAAAAAAGCATCATCCTTTCAAATCAACAAAATCTGACTACTCCCATCACACAATTGAGTGCAAAGTCATTGAACACACCAACTTTTGCTAAAAATAATTCAACATCAACTGACATAAAGTCTTTTCCGACAAAGGAACCTGCAAAGTCCACTTCAGCAACCAAGATGCCGTTGCTAGAAACACTAATATTAATCAAACAGATCAATTGGGGCAACTTAACATCACACAAGGAAAAACTAGCGTACGCATTTCTCATGCATGGAAGAGCTCTAACGTACTTACAAGAGTGCATCGCTATAAACATAATGCTTCACTACCTGTGTCTCGACTTAACAGCTCAGTTGTGGCATCCCTATCAAACACTTGGCTGTCTGGAAGAAATGAAAGTGATTTGGTTTCTACTTCAGCATCATCATCAAGCTTGAGTACACCAACACAAAGAAAGCTCACAAGAAGCTTCATCAAATTGTCCAACAACAAAAGTTCTCTTTCAACTGTGGGATTGGAATGGTCTCTCTGAAAGCATCCTTGCAAGTGTTGATGATAGCAGAAAATGTCCTTCAAATGTAAGATTTTATATAAAGTGTGTTTGTTCTTGTACACTATATTGCTTATGAAACCTTTCTTATGTATTGAATGCAGCGAACATCAGAAACTTTGATGGAGAAGGTGGGTTTCCATTGGTGCATGCAATTTCACTATTCTACCAAATGTTGGAGGAAGTTGGACTCGCACAGCAGATCGCTCAACCGGATAAATCCTGCAAGGAACTACAAGAAAGCCTGCTACGCTCTGCGATTCAGACATTACAACTGTTTTCCAAATAAACCTGAGATGGAGAATCACACAATGCGTGTTTGGCCAAAGCAGTCTGGTGCAGCATCTCCCTTGTTTGACTCCATTAGCACATCATTGGAGTGTAACACAAATGTAAGTATAGTAAAGCATAGCGAAGATACTGATATGTATTATGTATATGGTTTAAGTGATGCTGATGAAAGCTTTTGGTGGTGATGCGAGAAAATGTTTTGGTGTTGAAATATATTTGTTGTTTGATTATGTTGTAGGAAACCAAATATGAGAAATACAAGGAGAGGCTGGCGAGATCTTACTGCAACTCTGCAGTTCTGTCATCCGAGTACGTGTTGGAGATTGATAATGCTCTTGATTATGCATTTACTTTGATGAATGCGGCATATAATTATTGGGTGCAGTGTTATTCCATTTTTTACAGATATGAGACATGCAGAAACGAATACATTTTAAAACAATAAGTTAATTCTAATCGCATTTACTTTATTTTAGTAAAGAGTCTTTTTGTAATCATGAGTCTTTACGTTATATCAAATAAAATTTACTTATCATTCATCTTCATGAGCTTTAAGATTTCGTCGACTCCACGTTTCCAATAATTCATGGATCGACCGTTTATATGAGTTGGTATCTCAACCACGATTACATCTTTCTTTGCCGATGGCGATTGTCTCCCTCTGGAACATCGCATGTTTCCCATTGCTTCGTCCACCACACTTATATCGTCATCCGTCATAACAATCACCCTTGGTGACTTTTTGCTAGCCGAAATTGTTCGAGCGTTCTTCATTGGCTCGTCCCCAAATTCAGCTCTTATTATGTCATCCATGAACTTTCGAAGTAAAGATTCTTCTTCGTTGGATTCTTGAGTATTTTCTTTGGTGACGGCTTTCCTTGCATTTAACTGAAGTTTTTCAACTTCTTCAAGGTGACGTAGAAGTGCACCCAAAAGATTGTCGTAATCAGCGTGAAACTTGCTATATTTGTGGTCCTTATATTTGGTGCTAGTGAGAACCATCGTCAACGACTCCTTCATTGTTTCAAATAAGATAATTGATGTATCCCTGTTGGGATTGACTCCACTCCAGTAATTGGAAGACATTTAACTCAACAAGATTCACTTTTAAAACTTTCTTTAACGAAATAGATGGCAAAATAATAAAACACTTGTTTGTAACTCAAGAGATTGAACAAAACTGACAAACAAAGAACACTTTGCATAAAAACAAACTTGTGTGGCGGTTGATTATAAAAGCGTTCGGTGATGGCGAAGGGAATGAGCACACTATAACATACATTTCACGTTTAATGAACAAGTGTGTAGACGTATTTGTTAGGCCATCGCTAGCTTTTACATAAAAACTTGTTTTTAATATGCTATGTTGCAGTGCAGCCTTGCAAGCTGTTCCTAAACATGACTGCAAAATTTGGAGTGTATTCGTCCGTAGCAAATGCTAAGTACATTTTCTGAAATTGCCGAGGTTAGATATGCGCAGCCGTGTACACCTCCTAGCATACCAAAATTAACACTTGAGTGCACAAGCATAACCTGACTAGCAATTCAATGTACTCAAGCAAGAAGGCAGCAGTAGAGTAGTTGATGATGCTGATTATCACTTTGTTTTTCAATATCTCAAGTATCTCAAGTGTTCATAGCCATAAAGTACATTCTTGAGGTTGGTTGCCGAAGTTTCGCTCGTTCCGAAAAGTTAAACGTTTGAACATTTACGTCTCTAAAATCGCAAAAATGAAGTTTCCTAACACTCGTGTTTGCCCCTTCTGTCGCACATGTGGGTGCAATGATTGCGATTCCGGCATATTGTTTATGGATAATAGTGATTACATGGGGTGTTACAGATGCCGTGTCCGCATCCCATTGCAGAAACGAATTACAAAGCCCAACGTTTTAGTGTCGCAATTAAGTAGTGGCAAACGGATATTCTTTTTTAGCCTTGGTGAGCTACAGATGATTGTCAAGCAACAAACGTTGAATCCAATTCCAACAGAAGTGCTGAAACTGTATAGGCCAGATGGATTCCGTCCGTTCTTTAAACTTGTTAACGTGACAGTCGATTTGATTGATAGACTTTCCGAGAAAAAGGAGCAATATTCCGACTTCACTCAACTCGAAAAACAATTTATCTTTACGGCTGATTTGCAAAATAAGGTGAATAAAGATGTCTGGAGTTCATGTCAAGAGTCTGTTCCATTTTTTAAGAAACTCAACGAAGAATTTAAAGGAAACTACTATAATTACCCTCGTGGAAATGTATGGTGATTGCAATAACAAGAAAGAATTACGAAAGATTGTCGAATTAAATGTCCAATTTATTTTGTGAAATGTGCAAAGAATTTTGAATTTAAACATGGTTTTAAAATTATATATCTTACACTTAAACTTATACTAATATTTGTTTGATTAAAATTATTAAAGTTTTTGAAAATAATGTAATAAAACAAATGAAGTGTGTATATACAAGTACCATTGCATTAAAAATTGAATAAAATAAGGTTGGAAACAATCATTCGTTTACACATGCGTACACTTTTTATATTTTACATTTTCTACTTTTTAAGATAGGCTTTGCATTTTGTAATTTTTTGGTATTTTGATTTATTTAACATTTTTATAGGATTTCTTACGTAATTTGCGATTCATGAAGACCTCTGTTTGTACTCGAACACTTCCAATTCATGTGGTGGTAACTTCAGAATGGTGTTGGTCCAAAGGTTTTCTAAAAACAGAAACAAATTCATTTTTTGATTTGCTAATTTATAATGTTCAATACACGTTTCGAAATTTTACATAATATCATACC
Organism: Orchesella cincta; assembly: GCA_001718145.1. NCBI lineage: Eukaryota > Metazoa > Arthropoda > Collembola > Entomobryomorpha > Orchesellidae > Orchesella > Orchesella cincta. The sequence goes on from LJIJ01001988.1 coordinate 6,682, forward strand.
CAGCTCGCAAGTAATTCGGTGCATCTCTTCTCCAGTAAATGTGTTGCTTACTCCAATCCGCGAATCCACAGCTCGGTCGTCGACAAAAGGTTGCAACACACGATATTGGATTGTTTGGGTAGAGTTCTGGTCATTTTGGAACGTAAACGCCCGGAGTTTTATATTGGCTGCGGGGGAGAACTTTGTCGTAGGGTGTGCGAAAAATTTCGTCATGTCTTGGTTTTTAGAAATGCTATGGTCAGCTCCTAGATAATTTTCTGCAGGCCCAGGTCCAACTCGAGATTGCACCTCTAACATCTTGCCGACCAACTCTCCAGTTGCTGCGGCGTGCCACCAAAACGTGGTGCCAACTGTTGTGCTTCCTGCAACATTAAACATAATTAAATGCAATAAATAAAAATTTCAATGCGCGTTAAACGTACCTTCAATAACTTTTCGTAAGACAACTATCCAAGTCTGGTGCCAGCTGCTCTCAAAGATGCGAAATTGAATGTGGGGTTGTTCGGATTTAAACACTGCAATAGTCTTGACGGATTCCTCTTCCCAGAACCAATGCTCCTGCCAAATTTTGCTGACTCTCATGTACTTGTCAGGATATTTAACAAGATCCAGAAACTTTCGCTTCTCCTTTCTCATCATGGTTTGATGTTGATGACCAAGTGGAGCCAACGGGACGAAGGCTGCTCCTATTCTGATCCTTATCTGTTCACTTCTTGTTTCTGGCGTTGGTATGGACAAGTCAACTATGTCAGGAGTTATACTGCCTTGATAAGACGATACTGGTCTTATGTCTTCGTGTAGCGTCCTTGTCATGTACGATGGCGATGTTTCATCTGTGGCCAAGCGATCAAAGATTTCATCAGGTAGCTCTTCCGATTGGGATGATGGTGGATACTCTCCAAATATGTCCGTGGTCCTGCTGTCCGATGGATCCAAATCACGACCCATAGCGTCGAAAGCACGTTTCCCACTGTGAAGTGTAGAAAACGTTCCGTTACCAAAGTAAGTCCAGGAGTCTGCGTATCGTCGGGTACTCTTTTGCAACCTGTATGGATTCATGAATCTACCAGTTAAACTATAATGTATAATATTGTCAATGTATAATAATATAAGTTTGCTCACCGTTTGAAGATAAAATGACAAGCCAATATGGGATTGTTCTTCTCTTCTCTTTCAGCCACCGCTCGAGTACAAGTGATTTAATTTTCTCTCTGGCTTATATACTAACCACGATGGCGTTTGACGCTACAAAATATCGCGAATCTTCGCAAGCGTATGTATTTCCTACTTCGTATTTTAAAGGTTTTCTTAATATGCAAGGAAAAACAAAGGAATATACGCAGACGCTTCACGAAAAGTCGTGTTTGGCTTTACTAAATCGTTCTCAACTAGCAGCTTATACTAAAATCAAGGACACAATTGAAAAGGACAGGTGCAAACTGATATTGGTGAATGCAGAGGCGGGATCTGGTACTAAATTTTCACCTATTGTATAGGTATTTTTATCGACAGGGAGTTATGGTTTCCTCACATTGTTCACAATTTTTATACTTACAACAGGTAAGACATTTCTAGCCCGGAATGTTGCGCGGATGATAGTTCAACAGAACCAGAGTTATTTATCAGCAGCAACTACTGGTGCTGCAAGCTCTAATCTTTCGTCCATGACATTATACGCCTTGCTTGGTAAGAAACATAATCATCCATTGTTTCTGGTTTATGGATTTGCATTAACAAGACTTTTAATTAGGTTGGTCTCAACCGAAGCAAGACATGGAGAACCTAATTATCGACTAATGTCGGCAAGTGTGTTAATTATTGACGAGGTAGGACATTGGTATTTCGTTATGCTGATTACTCTTTATTTATACGTTTTAAAACAAGGCCGTAACATTTTTTACATAGGTATCTCTGCTAGGAGCTAGAATGCTTAGTTGTATAAGTCGACGATGCAGTTTTATATGCGGAAATCAGGAACCTTTTTCTGATAAGACAGTCATTTTCTTTGGAGACGAAACACAATTGCTGCCCGTTGCAGACACGCCTTTATTCGACGAATACGATCCAAAAAAGCACTCAGACTTAGTTAAAGAAGGATTAGACATCTATAAGCGATGTGTTAAGGTGACTATTGAAGGCAACTATCGAGCGAAAGCGACTTGCCGTTTATTAATGTTTTGAGAAACATAAGAAACAAACATATATCTTCATCGGACCTTGAAACGCTTTCCACCAGGCTTGAGGATAATTTAACATCTGGCGAAATTGCTGATTTTGAACACAAACTTCATTTATTTGGTGAAGGATCTCTGGTCAATGAACATAACACAAATTACGTTCTAAGCACGGGCGTCCCTTGTGTTTACATCAAACCAAAAATTTCTCCACAGTGCAATGTTTGCGAGCAGCTTCATTTTGGTTTGTTTGCGGCTGAAGGCTTTCGCGTTCAAGTGGAAAAGAACCTCTCGACTAAGCTCGGAATTGTGAATGGTTCAAATGGCACTATACACACTCTTGTTTACAAGACTTCAACCAACGATATACCAGACTTCATTGTTGTAAAGTTGGAAAGCGAGTACAGAGGTAGAGGATTGTTTAGCAGTAAAGATTTAATACCAATTTTCCCATGCGAATCTGTGGATTTCTGCAAACACCTTGGCGAATATATAACCATAACCAAGTTCCCGATACGTTTAAATTACGCATCTACGTATCATAAGGCTGGTATAAAACAATATTCTTGTACTATTGTGTTGCATTAGAGTAATTAATAATTTTTAATTTGGCAGGTACAAGGAAAATCACTTAAAAAGGTTTGTGTCAGCCTTCAAAGAATACCAAAAAATTGCAGACGAATCTATGTAGGATGCTCAAGAGTTTCTTCATTGTCTTCACTTCTGTTGAAAGCCGACAAACCACTTTGCGAATATTTGCCAATTACTAGAAATCTTTTGTAAAAATGTTTCTATTTTTGCTTGCGTTGTTCAATCCAGTGACTCCAGTTAGAGACACAAAGGAATTGCATGAAGTGTTTAGTGAGATTGAACATTACAAACGAAAACCCAGGTGTTGTTTCGTAAAGCTGTATCGTCGTGCCTACAAAGCGGCAAGCTTTAATGAATTGTTCCCAATTGAGAATGTTGATTATTCGTCAAAAGGGTTGTATTTAACGTTCTGTGACCACAGTGATTGTAGTACCAACAGTGCGTTTGAGTTTGCATTGGGCAAACTAATCCTCTCAAGCAACAATGTTCCCGATATGAAGCAGAGAATAAATGGCATCCGTCCATTATGTTGGTCTGAACAAGATCCGAACCAATCCATTAATTTTAGTTCTGTTGCAAACTACGGCGGTTGTAGCAGTTTCAAGGTAATTAACAGCCTAGAATTAATTGGTACAAACAATTTTAGTGTTAGTTATAAAGACAACAAAGTGCTTACGACACCCTGCAATCATGCAGAAAAGAGCTGCTCGAGGCTGCCACTAAGTCTGTACACGCTAGTTTCTGGGTACCACCAAGGAATATTGGATTCATCCGTGCTTGATATCATAAAGACAAATTTCCACAATAGGCTTAACACCAGACAACTTAAAAGTACATCGTTATACTCTGTTTTTAGGAATAATAGGTACTTCTTAACCCATCCCTTGGGATGGAATCTAAGTGATGTGTGTGTGATTGATAAAGAGTTGATAGATGAAGAGTATTATGACTACGCCCCGGATGGGCTCACCAAACAAATTCAGCGTGAAGAAATATATGACTTTGATGGGATTGGTCTCCCTGTTGAAGCTAGTTCTTTACACGTAGAAAAATACCTTCGCGACGTTTCTTATTCTTTCCTGCCGTTTGGAACCCATAATCTTAGTAGGGAAAATTGGAAAAGGCAGCAAGTATTGGAATCAACGTCATCTACAATGCAGTGGATAAAAAATCATTTTGCATAGAGGTATTGTCTTCTCTTAATGTACGAAATATCATAATTTTATTGTCAGTAGTCATTCGATCTTTGCTCTGGCAAGAATCAATTTTGTGACTCGATTGTTTTTCATCGTAACCATGTGTCAATTTTATTTTTGGCTGTGTTTTATAGTTGGAAACTTTTTCAAGTGCAATCATGAAGCAACCAAATTCTTTGTTTTGCCCGAAATGCCAAGTTTGTAACTGTTCAACTTGCGCCGATCAACCTAGTTCCAGTTATCCTGGAAAAACCTGCAAAAAATGTCGAAATAAAGTGCTGCGTAAAAAATATTATTTAAAACAAAATACGTTATTCAACCAATTATCCAAAGGGAAGACGTGTGCTGAGTTCACCCACGCCGAATTAGAGGAAATATACTTGTCACGAGTTTTAGAAACAATTGACAAAAAAACTCAACAGTTATATTGTCTAAAAACGTTTGAAGCTTTCCATGACGAACTTTGCAGAATGTTTGACTACTAGTGATTAATATGAAACTTGATAGGACAAAGTTGTGTGAAGTTTGTACTAAGTGCAATTGTACTTTTTGTGAAAAGCAACCAAAGTTTAAAGATAATCGAACAACTTGTAATAAGTGTTTGAATAAGCTGTTTCTTCCAAAACGATTTCTAAAACCAAATGTTCTTTTCGCGCAGTTGTCGAGTGGAAAAGTACTTGCAGACTTTACTATTCAAGAAATAGAAGCTATCTGGAGGTCCAGAATATTTCAAGACACCAGTTTAGAAGTTAGAAAACTCTATCATCCGAATGGATTTCACCACTTTATAAGACTTCTTATCCGTGAGTTTTCTCATTGTTAAATAAGTAGGAAATGGACAGAAGAAGGAATGAGAAGTACTTAACAATACGTGTTTAGTTAAAAATATGCGACTTCCTAATATTTCGTGTAGATCGTGTCGTACATGCATATGCGAGTCCTGTGAAAAAAACCCTTGGTTTGAAACTTTTAGACTTCGTTGCAATAAGTGTTACAATCAACGCTGGTATCCCAAACGTTTTTTGAAGCCAAACGTTTTATTTTCACAACTTGCAAGTGGAAAAACAATTGAAGAGTTTAGTGATCAGGAACTTCGGGCGATCTGGGAATCTGAGTTATTTTTAACAACACCATCGAGGCTTTTATACACTTATCACAAAAGTGGGTTTTATGATTTTTATCATGAGCTTCGTGTTAAACTAAACGTTCCAGCATGAACAAAAATCCTGCTTTGGTGAGTATTGTTTTACACTTTTTTATTTTGTCGGACAAATTTGAAACATCAGTCGCAATAATTACTGTTTTTTTGTTTATTTATAAAGTACGTTTGTGGGGTATGTCCCTATAGAACAAATAAAATTAAGCAACTCGACTGGCACGTTAATCTTCTGCATAGGTGTTGTTGCGGAAGAGTTTTCCCTAATTTACTAAATCACAAGTGCATAAAAAACAAAAAACATGTAGTTTTAACTGGCCATGGGTCCGAGGACACCCATGTGCCACCGTCAAACAGTCAATTCCGAATTTACAAGACTGCTCATTCCAGAACTATTGTTACCTACAGGCACATATTTGAGTCAGATTTTATTACCCTTGACACAGCTATTCAGCATGTTAACGATAGCATGCTTGAAATTGTGAATAGGGTTATACAAAGCTATGGGCCACAGAAGTTTCGCCTCACAATGACAGTAATTTTGCGGTCTCAAAAAACCAACGAGGTTGCAGAGCGTTACTTTTCTTCGCCCCATCTGAAACTGCCACACGAAAACTTTACATTGAATGTAATTGAGACAGCGCTTATATTTATTAAAAATATAGTGTCATTATTCGAGGACACAAAGTCTGGTTTCACAGTAGAAAGAGTTAAAATTGCAGATTTTATGCTATCGGCATATTCTCCGACGTCAGCGTCGGCATTTATAGACTTGCCGTTGCATTTAAAAAGGCGAAAATGTCATCTATCCATTCGCAGCGAACACTCGTGTTTTCTGTTATCATGTGTTTCGCAATTGTTTATTGACTTGTTCCGCTTACCAACAAAGCCAGATCTTGAGTACACAAACATGAACCCAGTTGAACGGGCTCGTTTACGTCGCAGAATGACTGATCCAAGAGTTTACAAGCCAGTTCTCGAGCAAATAAAGCAGCATAAATTGCTCAACATTGAGTCCTTTGAAGGATGTATAGAGTTGGAAAAAATATCCGACTTTGAAAGTATAAACAATGTTATCGTGTCTGTGTGGGCATATAGAGGCTCATCCAAGTCAATTTATCCCCTGCGGATGACAACGTGTGTTCATCCACGTCATGTAAATTTACTCATGTTGGATAAATGTGAGCTACCCAAAAACGAACAAAGTAAATATCCTGACTCAACGATATCTCATTACATTTCTTTGTTGGATGCTTCAAAATTTTTATGTAATGGGGGTAGACAATCAAGATCAGTTTGCTATTTTTGTTCAAACTTCTTTCCAAAAGCATCTATTCAAAAGCATCGTGAGAACTGTCAAGTGATTGCCTCAAGTTCATTAGCGTTTCCAATGACTGATAAGTATGTTTTTAAAGACTTTCATAAATTGGTAAGCGTGCCATATAAAATGGTCGCGGATTTAATGACAGTGGTTGACAATAAGGGAAACTTGTCATGTGTTGGTTACGGAATTGTGGGTTTGGATGCTTACAACACAAAGATTTTACTCCAGACATTTGTAGGTGATGGGGCAGTTTCAGAATTTTGCAACGATTTAATAATGTTCTCACATTTTTTCATGAACGAACGGAAGACAAATCAGCTCCCTTTATTTAAAACAAAGGAAACTGAGATGAATAAAAAAATGACTTCAAACTGTCCGTACTGCGATGCAGTTATGGATAAAGAAAATCCAAAAACAACCCACCATGACCATTTCTTATCAGGAGAACCAGAAGTGATCTGTAGAAGGTGTAATCTTTTGTGCAAACCCAAGGAATTTATAAGCGTGTTTATTAATAATGGGTCAAATATTGCATTTAATCTAATTCTTACAGAACTGCTGCTACATTTGAAGCAGCGTATCATTGTAATTCCAAAAAAGGGAAAAGGTATTATGTCCATAATTGCTCCCAAATTATTCAGACTAATTGCATTTGAGCACTTTTTTGATTCACCGCTAAATGAATTGATTTTTGAGTTTTTGGACCCTAAATATTATAAAGAGTTTCAGCTTTATGTCGACGAGTTTGGTGAAAAACCAGAACCAATTTTTTTCCCAAGTTCACTCTTTCCCAACGCAGCTTCAATGGTAGAACATAACATGGATGAGCTAGAGCCATTTCTAGATGTTCATGCAAAACGAACTATCACAGTCGACGAGTTGAATAGAATGAAACAATTGTTTAAATTTAAGCAATGTTGTGACCTTGCAGAGTTTGCAAGGGACGTTTACATTAAGTTTAACTTGTTTACCATAACAGGTATTCTCGCTAGCGTTGATAAATACCTTCGACATAATTTTAAACTAACCATATACAATGATCAATCGCTTCCTTCGTACTTCTTTTCAGCGGCAATGTTTTATACAAAGGCTAAGTTTTCCTTTATTCGGGATGCAGAAATATTTAATAAGGTTTCAGAAGGCATCGTGGGTCCCATTAGTCTTCTTGTAAAAAAACATGGAATTGCTAGGAACGAGATTCTTGGTCATCAAAACATTAGCGACGAGGAACGGAAACATATAGTATATTGTGACTGCAATCAGCTATACCTCACCGTCATGAGAAAAAGCTTGCCTCACGATTCCTATAGGCTTCTACCACAATTTGAAGTTGACTCTTTCAATGTTTTTGAAAAGAGCGAGTACTCATATTTAATTAATGGTGATTGGGACTATCCTTCTTCTTTAAAAGAGTCTACAATGGATTTTCCGTTAATTGCAGAACGTCTTCCAGTGAATATTGTGAATGGAGAACGAGTTGTAGGGGCTGATTCAGCACCAAATACAAATCATTCAGTTGTACTCACGCAAAATTCTAAAATAGGGGTTTCCTTATTTCACGAATCTGTGAAGTTTTTCTGTGAAATGGGAATGAAACTAGTTAAAATTAACTGGGTTCTAGAATTCAAGACAAAAGACTGGTTAAAACCATACATGGATAAATGCTTGTATTTAAGAAAGTATGCAGACTTAAAGTTCGAGAAGTCTTTAGCGAAAAAGGCAGCAAATTTCATTTATGGAAAACTGCTGGCTGAAATGGGGGACCTAAGTGTTCGGATTGTCCGGTCGTCCCTTCAGGCAAGGCGACTGAATCGGCGCCATAATATGGTAGACATTGAAATTCTAGACGAAGATACAAGTATGTTTACCATGCGCAGACTCAGCAGAATGATTTCAAACAATATTTTGGTTTCTGCTTATGTACTGGACATGAGCAAGCTCCTTCTTTATCGCAAAGTCTATGCAATAAAGAAAGTATTTGGTTCTGATGCCGTTATTTGTGGCATTGAAACAGACTCTATCTTATTTGAAGCAAACCGCGGGGATTTTTTAAAACGAATGCAAGAACTAAAGCCTCATTTTGACATGAGTACGCTTCCTCCCTCGCATGTGCTATATAATGAGGATAACAAGCAGAAACCTGGAGCATTAAAATGGGAACTCTCTTACATACAAGAGTACATCAAGTTAGCCTCTCGCTGTTTTGCATTTTTGTGTCTCTGTTCCAATTGCAAACGTGAAGTTTTGGACTCGAATTACGGGGAAGTTTGTGATTTGTGCGGAAATAAAAATACCTTGTTGAAAGGCGTAGGAAAAAACTCTTTGGCAACGTTCGAAAGCTACAGAAACGCATTGAATAGAGAACTGGACGTTCAGACATCATCATCAGCACCACTTTATTCGTTTCAAGGAAATCCTAATGACGTGAAACTCGTAAAAAGGAAAAAGCGAACACTAAACTTTGTCCAAGGAAACCGAATATTCCCACCTGGGTCTGTAATGTCGTTTCCACTAGGATATCCTATTAACCAGGATGGAACCTGATTTAGATAAGAATGTTTTTGACTTAAGGCTTAAGGTTCCATCTACGTTGAGCTTGTATTCGCCTTCGAAAGGCGGAAAGACTTCGTTGTGTGTCCAGCTAATAAAAAACCGCGATAAACTTTACGATAAACCAATTGACAAGGTCATTTATCTATATTCTATTTGGCAGCCAGCTTACGAGTCCATTAAGGACGATGCCATTTTTGTGAATTCAATAGAAGATATTGATAGTCATATTGAAGATTCTAAAAATCATATCATAGTGTGGGACGATCAAATTTTAAACGTCCAAAAAAATCCAAGGGAGCTAGAATCATTTTTTATTCAGCGATGCCACCATCAATCATGTTGTTTAATATTTATGAGCCAAAATTTGTTTATAAAAGGTGGCAGACTTATTATGCTAAACTCGGACTATAATGTCATATTCGCCTTCCCTAGAGACTTCTCCATGGCACGCAAATATATGATGCAAGCTGAGCCAGCTCTTGCGAATCAGTTGTACCAGACTTATCGTGATATTGTTTCCAATGGAGGATATAGATATTTGTTCATAAGTTATCATCCGTCTGAAAGTCCCGACATAAGATATAGAGACTCAATTTTTCCAAATGAACACACTATTGTGTATAGACCAAAGAAATAATGGAGCAGATTACGCGAGAATATAGTTTTCTGTCTAAGCTTATACATAGTTCTCCAGAAGAGGCTCAGGAATTACTTATAAATGCAACTTCGGAACAAAAGCAGGCAGTCATTGCTTGTCTCTCATTTCGAAAAGACATGTTGACGTTCCGCTTAAACCTATTGAAAAAAAGATCATTTCACGTGGGATTCGTTCAAGAAGAATTTGTATGTTTTTCAAAAAGTATCGCAAAACTATTGTAGGAATTATATTGTGCAGTTTAGCAAGGGTTCTACAAGAGGCTGTGTACTACGTTTGTGACGCATGATGAGTTTGTTTTTGAAAAAGTAATACTCAATACTAAAATGGAGCGCTGGAAGTTGATCCCTTATTCTACATATGAGCAGTTTTACGTTGATAAACAACAGTTTAAAGACTCTAACGACTTTCAGGATCAGTTACAAGCTCTGTCAAAGTCAACGCAGAAAGAGTGGCCCAGTTCATAGACATTTTAAAGGAAAACGGGCACAACGTTAATAAAGGCGGCTACTTAAAGGACACATTACTTCCTGAAAAAATATTTGTGCTGCCCTATATTTTGTTTTGTCTCTCTGGCCGGAAAAAGCCAGAGTATTACACTGAATTTTTGGAAATTATCAAGACGATTTCAATGCCTAAAGGTTTGTTGTGCTCCCGAGTAATTCGTGATGCCCGCATCAAAGTCAAGAAAGCCAAAAAAGCAGCAAAATAGTGAAAAATATTTACAAAGGTACTATCTTCGCCCTGATAAGCCTGGTGCGCTCTCAGGCTTATCCACCTTCGTTCGTAATAGGAAAAACGTTGGTATACAGGAAGCCGAAAAGGCATTAAATAAACTATCTACATTTGCTTTGTTTCGTCCGCCTAAACGTAGGCCACATTTGTTTAGACCAGTAATAACATTTGCAGCTAATCAGTTGGTGCAAATAGACTTAGCTGAGTTCTCATCTTTAAGACAGAAAAATCGGAACTACGCATTTTTGTTCTTGGCTATTGACGTGTTTACTAAACGTGTTTATCATTCTATACTAAAACATAAAAGTACATCTGAAATTGCTACTGCAGTTGAAAAGCTTCTAAAGGAAACAAAGTATAAAATAAAAAGTATACAATCAGATCAGGAACCGGCACTTAACAGTCGACGTGTACTAGGTATATTTAAAAAGCATAACGTGAATTTTTACTCAACCAGAAGCCCATTAAAAGCAAGTGTAATTGGGAGATTTATAAAATCGATTAAAACAAAGCTTTACCGTTACATGCACGAGAATAAGACAGAAAATTGGATTCAAGCTGTTGATAGTGTTATAAAAGGGTACAACAATCAGGTTCATAGTAGCCACAAACACATTCCTAGCAAAATTACAAAGAAAGACTTCTCAAGCGTATTTCAGAATTTGTACCAATCCATCGCTCAAAGAAAACGAAGGAAGCCACTGTTTGTGGAAAACCAGCCAGTGCGTATATCCGTGCATAGATTAAAAACTACCACATTTCGCAAAGCTCATAATATTACGTGGACTCCTGAGATTTTTAAGATACATTCAATTCATACAAGATTCCCCGTTATCAGCTACCTTGTTGCTGACAAAGACGATAACATACTTAATAGCTCGTTTGTAGAGAAGGATTTACGAGCAGCAGACAATGAATCCGATTCAAAATGATTTCAGTATCCTGTTGGTATCCAACAAAGGGATGCTGGAAGATACGACGGCACAGTTCAAAAATTCCTTGGGAAGGCCAATAAATCTAAAAGACTATGAGGTGGCATTATTGTCTATAGACTTTACCGACTCCTATAGAACACCACTTGCTTGGGAAAATCAAGTTCGTGTTCCTGTCGAGGATACAACCACACCTTTCTTTAATGCAGAAAATAATGACGATGAACTTGTTATTGTTCAGGAGATTAGAGACTTTTTTCTTTATTCTAAACTTTACGATAGTATGCGTGCTTTGGCAAATAACCTAAATTATGCGTTTAGGACAAAATAACGTGAATGCTGAGTATAGTGTAAAATATAGAGCTGGCGTGTTTGCCGGCATTGCAGAGTTAGACTACAAAAATGAACATGGATTTCCTTACACTTACCAGAAGATCTAGCCAGGGTTCTCGGTTTTGAGACCACTATTTTCGAACCGAACACAATTACCAAAACAACATTAACATTAAAGGAGGACGACGCAAAAAATATAAAAAACAATAAAATCTTTACAATAGAACGTGTAAAAAACAAAAAAGTGTCAACACGCATTCCGGAACTCACCGGGACGCCTTCGTTAAACGACATTGCAATAGCAATGGTGTTTGCAATTGATAACATAGAAGGTACAGTAGTTGGATCAGAAGTCGTTCAAGACTACAGTTTTTCTGCGACAGTTGACGAAAAACATTCTGCGCTTAGGGTTAACCTACGTCCAAGTAACGCGACTTTGTTTTTGTCACCATTTTTACTCAATTATTTTGGTCTTCCCCTTGATTATGAAATAAGGGGGAGAGATAATATCTTAGTAAGTCCGTCTATAATTAACCCAGAGGTTCCAACACAAGGGTATTTAAATAAGAACCAATTCAAAAGAGCCGTCAGTTGCTCAAAGGTTTTGATAACGTCCAGTTGTGTAGAGCCTACCATTTTTTTTAACGAAAGTTTAGTTAATTGTTTAGCAATCCTTGACAGAAGAGAAGGATTTAAAAGTCAGCAAAAGGTATATGTTAGGAATCCGGTTTATTTCAAATGCACGGAATCAACTGTCAGCTACATTTGTGTCTCATTAATTGATGATAACCTTAATGTACTGGACGAGCAAGAGTTTCCTACTGTGGTGCAGCTTCATTTTAGAAAGCGATCTTTATGGTAAAAATTCGTGACATTAGGTGCCTTGGTCAGGTTTGTGAATTAGAAAAAATGGCGAGGACACCTACGTCAAGTTCCATTGTTCCATTGGGGGAAATTAAAAGAAGAGTTAAAAAAACAAAGCGAAGACGAAAAGCAATAAAAGGAGCAGGTCGTAGACGTCGTAGAGTCAGTAGGAAGTTGGTGGGCGGACGTAGACGTACAAAGCAAAAATCGACAAAACGCAGAAGGAAATAAAATGGATCAACACGAGATTGAAGCCATGCAGGCGATTGATATTCAAACAGCCGCAGGGGTTTCACCAAGTCTTGTATTGCATAAACAAGGGTTAACAGATATTGGAGTGCTCAAATCCAGATTTGAGCAAGTGTTTCCCATTTTTAATCTTGCAAACAACACTCATAATTTGCCACTTGAGTTTTTTATTCCACCCTCAAATTTTTATATTGACCTCTCCCAACTGTTTTTGGTGATAAATGGGAAGCTTGTAAAAGGGGACAATAGTGTACTAGATGAATCATTAGGACTAGCACCAGTATCCAATGCACTACATAGTCTCTTTTCAGACCTCGAGGTCTATGTTAATGATATCCCTATAGTTAAAAATTCCAGCAATTACAACTATATGGCATACCTTTCTCGTCTCTTTTTTGGCGACGCAGAGTCCAAAAACACTAAGTTTACAACCGAGTTTTGGTTTCATGATAAAATTAAGGACAATACGTCGTCGGCAAATACTGCTTACAAAAAACGGCTGGATATGACAAAGAATAGTTCTTCTATACAACTATTTGGTAGTGTTGAAAACGGTTTCCTGAACTGTGGAAAATATTTGTTACCCAATTGTTCAATTCGTTTAAAATATTTGAGGGCACGGCCAGACCAATATGTTTTTGGGCCTACTGTGGCTGGTACACCAGCCTCTGGTAGCACGCCTGCGATTCCTGGGCGATTTGATTGTCAATTTTTGTTGGAAAGCAGCTATCTACTTGTTAAAAAACTAACAGTTAACCCAGAAGTGGTTGCTGCGCATCACAACCTTCTTAATAATAATAAAAGGTTGACATATCAATTTCTGGAAACTTCAGTTTCAAATTATAACATACAAAGCGGAAGTAGTACTCATTTGAGTGAAACAATAAGTCAAGGGCCATCGCCATTAACTGTCTTGGTAACAATTTTGGAATCAACGCGTTACGCAGGCCAATATAATCGCTCAAAATTCTGTTTTTCGCATTCGAATATAAGCAAAGTTAGACTTTTATTAGATGGAGACGAGCTGCTAATCAAAGATATAGAAATAGACGTGACAAAGAAAAATTATTACCTCCCATATTTAATGTCATTTAACAACTTGAAAGAAGATATGACAAATCATGGGATTGGGCCAGAGGACTGGATTAACAATTCTTTTGGAATATTATTTAATCTCCTTCCATCTGATAGGTACAATAGATATCAGATTCAAAAACCTGGAGCCATCAGAATTGAAATAAGTTTCAATCAACCAACAACTGAAAATATGACGGTTCTCGTTCTCACTCAACTGAATAAATCATTGCAAATCGACAAACACAACAACGTCTATCTTGAATGATGGACGAGAACGAGATTGGCGTTCTTTTAAAGTGCATTTGTAAACCATATAGTGTCGTTTCGGAAGTGGTCGCACGCAATGAATTAAAATACGTTCCATTAGATAAAAACACCTATCGCTATCGTTGTTAATACTTCAGATCGGATTTTTAAATCCAACATTGCTCATTGGATCATCTTGATTTATTGGCATAAATCAAAAACTGAAGTGTTTGACCCCCTTGGTTAAGCCTTTTAACCTATAATATAGAGCCACAGTTTCGAGTGTTTTTTGAAAATACCAAAAAGTTCCAAGCAAATGACTCTGACCAATGTGGCAAATTTTGCCTATTTTACTTGAATGAACGTTTAACAGGAAAATCGCCCAAACAAATACAAAGCGAGTTTAATGATTCAGACCTTCAAATAAACGAGACAAAGGTTAGTTTATTTAATAATTTTCTGGAACAAAAGTGTAGCTTTCCTGTTCAAGAAAAACGCTCGTTTCTTTGCTCGTCACGCGCATGCGACGTGTTTGTCTACTATGGACGAGAGCAATCCGAGAGCCCCAAAGAAACGGTCGCACGACATGGATGGAGGAAAGGGACCAAAGCTCACCAAGAAGAAAAAAGCAAAATTAACGGCAGAGTTTACCCCAACTCAACCAGAAATCAAAGATTCAAAACCAAACAATAATCCAATCAAGTAGCAAAACCTCAAGAAAATAGTGCACCCATTTTGATTCACTCTCTTCAGCAAAAAGCACCAACATCATCATCATCATCGTTATCATATCCAACTAGTGTAACACCAAACATCGCTAGACATTTTCCCTCAAATCAAAGTAGTATTGTTCGTGCAGTCACATCTGCTTCATCTGCTTCATCAAACAACTCACAATCAGTTCCAATTCATATGCCACTCAACCCAAAACTGCGTTCATCCCTTCCAGTCAAGTTCCTCACACATTCACGTGTGCCGGCTGTGTGGACCACTTTTATGATGCAGTTCTGGAATCAACAAGAAATCTCACTGTAGTTCCATCGATTCGTACACTGATTCCTGCATTCAAAAAGTTCACTCGGAACTACGGAGACTGCCCACTTCTTACGGATCTGCTAGACGTTGACTTGCCAAACGATGCTTCTATTAACGAGACATTGAATCGTCACAATTTCTGTAAGATATTTTGAATTTCTGTAGTGAATGTGTGTCTGAAAAACAAAGACAAAATGTTGCCCGCTAGTTCTAACTCTTCAACGGCCACCCCTTCCGAAAACGAAACAATTGTGACAATGAACTGTTCGTGTTCTTTCCCGAAACCATGCACGCGTGAAGTAAGTCGTTTTTTAAAAACATATCCAGATCCGGCTGTATGCATGTCTTGTTGGTCCACATTCTATTATTTGGTTGCCAGGAAGACACAGTCCAGAAAGTTGCTTACGACCAAAACTCACGATATTATGCTGGAAACGTTTAAATGGTACTCCACTTTCTTTGAGACATTTCTAAGTCAAAGGATTAATAACAAAAATTATAACTATTTTGACATGAAGTGTAATAGTCATATCAAAATGTGTCTAGTGACTATTTTTTTGCGAAGTGATGTTAGCTTTGCTTGTAAAGAGCGAGAGCTCAGGGATATCAACGAAGTTTACGAGTCCATGAACTTATTTTTCGCAGAATGTTGGGCGAAGCGACGTCGTGTGGAGATTCCACAGATTAAACTTTTAAACTTGAACCACGAGAATGAAAACTAAAAAAACCAAATAAATGACAAAACAGTTACTATAAAAAGCTAAAAAATAAAAAAACCAATGCTACAAAAATGTCAAAACAAAGAAACCATTCTACAAAAAATTAAAAAGCCAACCAAAATCAAACCAAAAAATGCACCAATATATTTAGAATACAAAAACCACGCAAACTAAAAAACTTGCTGTGTGGCTAATGTTGTCTTTGTACATTGTACGTTAAGATATTGAAAGCCATGCAGCGCCTGCCAAGTTTGCGTTGAGACACAAGTTGCACTTACACTACGGGCAGGTAATTGGGGTTTTGGGCAGGCTTGTATAAACTCAGGCTGTCCTACACCCCAATCATCTCCTGTAAGTAACGCTCATCATGCAACTTTTGTCATTTTGTATCGAGATTCCCAGCAGAAAGGATGGATCCGATAACCAACTCCAGTGGGTCTAATGGCGATCTAATATTGGTGAGACTAAATGGAAAGTATCAAACAATTGAAGCATTCACGTTTCTGGAAACACATACGTCCTTGACCTGTTGTCGAATTTGTTTTGCTTCATTCTTCAATGTTGTATACCATTATTTGAGAAACTTGGATTTATACCATCAGTGTATAATTTACGAGAAATTGAGCGTGTGTTTATAGTTCTTCATAAGCGCTATCAAGAGTGTTGTCAAGTGCATGGCATCAAGTTTTGCTTCAAGAATTATACTTACTTTCTTAAGAAACTTGTAAGCTTTTTGGAAACATTTTGCCTTGAGATGCCTTACGATTTTGGTGAGACTTTTGGGAAACAGTACCAAACCAATATAATGGTATGGTATCGACATGATCGTGATCATTAAGTGAAGTTTCACAGTTGAACACGGTTGACGTATTATGTGTGTTCAAATCATTATAGTTTAAATGAGTATGATGAAATGTAATTATTATAAACTCCTTTTTTCTTAGTTTCGTGAATTTCATGAAGTTTTGTGCAGTTCCCCATCAATTCCAAGCAATTTGAGTAGGAGGTAGTAAGCCTTTCTTAAAATCGGGGTAAGCTGTGACAAAGTCTGGAGCACCAGTAAAGTTGATGTGTAGTAATCCTTAATTATCCCAAAATTCATAAAGCTAGCATAAGTAGGTTCCAAGATACAGTTTTTACCCGAATTTTGTATAATGTCTCAAATTGAGGGGAGGATGTAAGAATTTTGTAATGCAAAATACCATTTAAGCTAACAGGCAACCCCAATGTACCCTTAGTTTGTCTTTTTGTCAGTAAATATGGATAATAGGACATTTAAAATTAACCTGGGGTAAGTTAGGACAAAGTCTAAAGCACCAATAAAGTTGGCATGTTGTAATCCTCCATTATCCCAAGTTTCATGACGATAGCACAAGAGGATCAGAAGATACATAATTTACTCCGAATTCGGGGTTTCAGCCGTAAACCGGGCATTATCATAAATAACATAAGCCCTTTTAGCTATGAAACCTAATGCTTCACTCCAATGCACCTGTTTATAAAGTTTTTGTCCATTTCCTATAGCCAACATTGTTTGTTTACATACTCAACAATGTGGCGTATACCTACCTGTGTATTAAGTATATGGCAGTGTGCACTTGGACTTGCAGGGATAATCAGCGGAGTGATAAACCTCTACAACTTTTCAAAGATTTTCTCCAATATGTCGGATTCTTCAGTTACCAACGTATGTTTTTAAATCATTAAAGTGTCTGTTAACTAGTGATTTATGTTATATTAATTGTTTTTGTATCATTTCAGTGCGAATTACATTCCAGCAGTTGTTTGGAATGCTTAAAAGCATTTTGTTCCTACGTACAGGTGAAGGGGAGTCCCACATTCGAATGTATTGGAGATAGCTTTGAAGGTTTTATTAGCAGGTAAAGTAATTTATTTTTTTAATTATTATGCTCATGTAATTAATATTTAATTAAATCTTTGTTTTGTTTACAGGTTTATCCCTCCAGGTGATTATGCAGCCTGTGAAGCCGAGTTCACACCAGCTCCACATGTGATTTCTACGCCAGTAATTGGTAAGTAACTTTAAAATATCCAAACATCATCATCATGAATTTAAAAACTAATAATATAATACTATTTTGCTTTCAGATAACTCAGCTTGGATAAAGACAGGTGCAGTTGCTCTTTGCATTATTGCAATAAC
This sequence comes from Orchesella cincta, assembly GCA_001718145.1. Classification (NCBI taxonomy): domain Eukaryota; kingdom Metazoa; phylum Arthropoda; class Collembola; order Entomobryomorpha; family Orchesellidae; genus Orchesella; species Orchesella cincta. The sequence goes on from LJIJ01001988.1 coordinate 24,685, forward strand.
GATGGTTTGTTGTGGAATTGCTTGGATTGGCAGATGTGCCAAAAAAGATAAGCAAAGGAAGGGCTACTCCGTGTCACTCACGAAGGAAGTGCGTCGAATTGAGGAGGAAGAGGTGGAAAATGTGAATATGCAAGACTTCCTCGACCAGCAAGACCAGCTTCCACATGACCCTCCACCCCAAGATAATGTACCAGCAGGTCCGAATCCCCTTATCATGTTTGATAATGATGATGAAGATGCTGACGGTGATCGTGTTTTGTTTAGACGGGGAGAATCAGCCTGCTGAAGAAGAAGAAGAAGAAGAACCTGTCATTCCAGAAGATCCTGTCCCTTTCGAAGAACCTCCACCCTTCCTTTTTCCCAATCCATTTGATGAACCCGTCCCATTTAATGAATTGGGAAATGAAGATTACCCGGAAAATCCCCCCATTCTAGAACCAGAAGCAGCTGTTCCCCCAGAAGATGAAGGATTTGGAGATAGTGATAATGATGATGATGATGATGACGACGACGAAGAGGATGATGATGACGATTTCGAACCTCCTATGGCAAGAAATCGCCACCAAGATCCATCTCCTCCACCCTCTCCACCACCTCCTCCAATTCCTTCACGTCGACTACGTGTAACAAAACGTGTCCAAGTTCCAGGCCACATTTAAAAAAAAGCCACGATTAAGTTTATTTAATATTTATAATAGCTGCAATGTATGAGCAACCAAATATTTAGGTACACTCATACATTGCAGCTATTATTACATTCATTTCATAAAATAAGCGTTGTTTATTTCCTTTGTCTGCATGAAAATAAATAAATATATACAATATACACAATATATGCATTACGTATCATTCATTCAATCTCATTCATACACACACACAACCACATTGCGTAATACGCTCTCATTCATACATCTCATACACACACACCAAGCAGAAAAGCTGAGAAAGGTTCCAACCCCCTGCGAATCCAAGCAATTCAAGTAGCACAAGAAACAAGTAGCAAAAACAAGATTCAAGTAGCTACTTGAATTGCTTACATTTGCAGGGGGTTGGGAACCTTTTGGGAATTCTCGTTCTCACTAACCATTGCTAGTTTTACGTAAGCTTCTGTTGCGTCTTGTTCTGACTTTTATTGTTACTACTACCCTCCCAATACAATGGAAACCTCAGAGAATCAGCCAAGCATGGAAAAGGACAAAAGAAAGAGGCAATCGGAAATTCGCTAGAGGCAAACGTCGAAACAATCAACAACGTCAACCAAACCAACCTGGACCTTCAGGACGACCACCAACACCAAAACGGATGGCCAACCTGCTGCGGAAGTTGTTCAGTGCTTCACATGAAACTCATCCGCTACTGTGAAATCTACCCAAAATTTGTCCACACAATGTCAACATAAAAAGAGTAAGAATCGACGGTTTGTTAATATGAGTAAGATTTTAAAATGTGACTTGACCAAGAAACAGAGTAGGGTGGCATACAAAATCTTTAGCCAACTTTCAGATATTGATTCATACATACATAATTTGAGTACACACACCGACATACCGTTCTTTGTAAAATTCATATTAATTTTAGGTTTGAATTTCTGTGTAACTGAAAATCCTTCAGAGAGAGCATTCACGTCTAAGTTCCAGGAGAGTATTCGAAGACTATGTTGGAATGTACATTTTAAATTAGTAGGAGAACAAAAGTCATTATCCCCGTATGAATTATTCCTTTTTCAATGTAAAAAACGTAGCATCACTCATAAAGTTCAATGTCCAATGACGAACGAAATATTCAGTGACGAAAATATCTCAAGAAATCTTTTTCAACTAATACGCAGGCATACACGGTCTGAATCTTTTCCACAAAGAAGCTATTAGAATCTTGCATTTCATTCCTCAAGATAATAACCTTTTTGTAAAGAACGCAGACAAGAACGCAGGGATCTGCATAATTAGCAAGGATCTCTACAGAACAGAAGTATATAGGCAATTGTCAGACTTAACAACTTACAGACCATCATGTAAAACTGAATTCGAACGTGCCATAAATGATATTCAAGATAAATGTAAATTTTTGAAAATGGACCTGGGAGGTGGAATAAAATTACATAGCCTGATTTTAAAATATCCAACTCCAGCCTCTTTCTATTTATTGCCTAAAGTACATAAACCATTTGAAATTTTTCCTCCAGGAAGACCAATTAGTAGTACATGCAAAAGCATAAATAGAAATGTCAGTGCCATCGTGATTTCATACTCAAGCCAATAATGTGCACACTTCCAGGTATCCTACTTGACACCACGCATTTTTTACATGTTCTTAACAGTATTGAGTTAGACAGGCACAAAACATATACAATAATAACCTATGACATTGATAGCATGTACACCAATTTAAATATTAATAGGTGTAAATATTTCTGTATGAAAGAGTTCCGAAAATACAAAGCAAACAAAATTCTGCCATTCAACCTTTCAGAAAAAGAAATGCAAATGTTATTGAATCTTAGCCTTGACTACAATTATCTTATATATGAAAATGACTACTTTATACAACATAAAGGTATCCAGATGGGCAATTGTGCCTCAGTTTCAATAGCCAACATCACTGCGTATCATGAGCTAAAACAATTATTTCTTAACAAACCAGAAATTATGAAGAACGTACGTTTTGTAGACGATGGATTTATGATAGTTGAAACTACAGATATTTTAGACATAAATACATGGATTGACAACACATTCAAACATAAATACTTAACCTTCACTGTACAACATAGTCCAATTGAAATTAATTTTCTAGATGTGGTAGTTAGACTTGAAAACAATCGCATTATCACTTCCCTATACAAAAAACCAATGAACAAATGTATGTACCTTAGCTATTTTTCGAATCATCCAAAATACCTATTACGCTCATTACCATACAGTCAGGGAATCCGAATTAAAAATATGTTCAGATGCGGATGAATGCAACACAGAAGTAGAAAAAATGATGTCTAATTTTATGAAACGAGGGTATCCAGATAAAATCTTACTAGAATGCAGACAAAAGCTAGACAGTCTCGAAAGGTATAACCTAATGAAGCCAAAAAGTACATATCTCATACAAAATCTGAGTATATTTAATCCAGAGATTTTAGTCAAATATGGCATTCAAGAAGACTCAGGAAATTTACCTACACAACCATCCGATAAGAACGACTTTTACATAGTTGTACCATACCACAATAATGTATACAAAATGAAACAAAATATAATAGAGTTTCTCAATAGGGAAATATCTCAATGTAGAAACGCAGAGATAAGAAGCATTCTCGAACGTATGTCCATCCACGTAGTATTTTCAGTCACCAATAAGTAAAACTTAAAATGTAACTCATTATCCGTTTGGTCACAGTGCAGACAACTCAAAAAACTAAAATAAAATATGTACTCTGATCTAAGGTAAGCATTTCACAGTAGCTAAATCATAAAGAAAATGTTGTAATCTTATAAACTAAAAACTAAATAGTAAAAATGAAAACTAATCCTGTGTAAATATATTATATTATTTCAAAAAACAGCCTGATGAAGAAATAAAGAAACCGGTCGCTGACGGTTTTCCCTAGTAAACATCTTATTTTAGTTCTGAAGCATTCTTTTTCATAATCTATATTCATAAGATCTCTAATCTGCATTCTTCTTTATCATTTAGAGCCGTAGCCTGATTTCTTGAGACAACGAATTGCCCCAGAATTACCATATTATACACTGCAGTTTTAAATGGATAGATGAAATCGGGCGGGCGGGCTTTGACACCGACGTAACTTTTCACTCTTATTGTGAAAAAGCTAATATTTATCCCGTTATGATGTGTGTTGGGACGTAAAACGGAGGTGCGGAATCGGTGGAAACCCACTGGTAATTGTATCCAAGTGAAAATGTTGCACGTCAATGTCCAAAAAGACATTGAATATATCTAAAATAAAGCTTCAGAGTACACGAATTGTACTTGTGTTAATTACTGTTTTTCATTCAACTGAACGTTATTCAAGTTTATTTTAATAGAAAATCCTAATCCATTAATGTAGTCTGCTATAAGGTTTGTGATGTTGTCAGGGATTCTAAATCCATTTACTAGGCTGTTGCTTCTTTTCAGAATAGTTTTGAGACTTTTAAATCATCCACATTTGACAAAAAGTAATTCGTAAAATCAACTACAAATTGTAAATGTGCATGCAGCTATTACTTAATTAAAAGCATTATTAAAAAATACACATGTAATGCTGCTAATAATTATCAGCAGCATTTAAGTAGGCTATGGATGACCATCGTAAAAATTAGCAAACCTAATTTGTACCAGCTAAGACAAAACAGTTGTGGTAATTTATTTAAAAATTTAATTTCACTTTAAATCTAGTGCAACACAAGATGACGATTTTGCAGTTGAATTCTAGAAGGAACGACACAATTTTTTTTAATTACCCAAAATCCTTTCCCTTTATTTCATAAATCTGCAGGCACTCCTTATCCTCTTGTGTTTTGATTAAGAAATTTTGGAAGAGTAACGAGCAATTGCAATTGCGACATACATTTGTTTGAGAAAAGTTTGAAGTAAATTTCTCTCAATTCGTACGTGAAAGTCCTCCGCACTAAGGAATCCCATGAATTATCAGTTTCCAGGATTTTATCGGTTTCGTCTATCCGGATGTTCAGAAAATGGGTAGACGGCGTTTCAGAAATCCAATCAAAGTGATTAGATTTTTAAATTGGATATGGTAACTAATTTGTTACATAATCTGTTAGATATCAGCAAATGTTCAAAACATCTTTCCAAATACTCAAAATCCAATGGTAAATTCATTCAAGAAGTAGAGCAAACCTTTTCCGCAATTACAAATCTTTCCGGTTAATCCATAGTGAACATAACAAGCGGGTTACTAACACGAAGGCCACGCGCCACTTGTTTTAATTAATTTTGTTTAACTTTCCATCCTTCATTCTAATAATATTGATTCTGTCTGGCTTGAAATAATCCTTCGTGTCTGATTTCCACTTACTCGGCTGAGAAGAACGAAACGAATTGGAGGTACATGTTTTCACTTCGGAACAACCATTTTGGCCAACATATAACAGCCATTTATCAGACGCGGACAGACACTTTTATTTAAGTTCGAAGCAAAGAACACTTAAATAATGAAGGTTGCATGTAAACTAGTGACTTGGTTCGCTATAATCTCAAACGTGGTATGCCCGCAGTGCATTTCACGTCTTTTTCCTCACTTGAATACAAATTGGGAGAACTACGTACCTTATTTCGTCGATTCACCCAAAATCGCAAATGGCAGGTTTGTTCCAAATGTATCGTTGTTTCCAAGTTTCATTAACTCCCAAAACAATACCGGATTTAGGATAGAGCATTACAGATGCTCCAACAAGTTTAACGTCATCATTAGTGCAATTCAAGCTGGGAAAGAATGGGTTGGTTTGCAGAAGCCGGTTTTAGCATTACTCAAAATTGTTGTTCCTTCACGAACCCTGTTCATTTTGTTTGGGAAAAGCTTCTCCTTTCACAAGATAAATCAGTTCGCAAAGAAATTTTGCACCGGAATTCTATTGTCAGTTATTGGCATGAAAAACTACCAACATTTCCAGCACTAAAGGTGATCCTTACGTTCACACACAATTTCAAGTGTTTACCGAAAAAAACTTCAGTTACAATAATTTGTCGCGGATATAGTCCCTGTGCCAATTCGAGCAACTTACTTTGCTAAATTGTGGAGCAGGACAGATTTATACACATTTCATCGAACGCAGTTTTGGAATGCACACAAAAAGAAACTCCTTGCATGGTAAATTTGCTAAGAAACGTCTGTCCACGAGAAAGAAGTCGTTTTAATTGGAGATGCGAACGTAGTTTAATGACTTTGTACCTTTTGTCAGCAACCCACAACATTTAACTTTCCTTCCTTGAAAGCAATCCAGAAAACAGTGACAAATGTGACGCCACAAGTAATAATAACGGTCCAGAAATATTGGAGGATGGGGTTTCATATTTGAATGTAGATTTGTATGTCGTTGGTCGTATGCACTTTCAAAGCTTCGACTCAAAAACTGTCATTTATTGTCCAAGAAGGAGCAGAGAGAAAGAAATGCAGGCCAACTTTTCATTGTGGATTGAACCGTTCGGTCTCGATATCTGGATGGCAAACGGTAAGCGTACTGACATTTGCAATTTTTTATTGCTACCGACATCACCGCCAGGCCTGGAAAGCTGTTGTGGAATTTGTGGGATTTATTGCTGGTGTATTTGGAGCATCAATCAATCCTCGAAATGTGGTTGTAATTTATTCAATAGCATTTCTCATGACCCAACTCTACGCAAATGGTTTAACCAGCATTGGACGGTCACTCCAGCTCCTAAGGTAAAGGTTAACACAATCAAGGAATTTTTAGAGCATGAATACAAAATTGTTTTTAATCAACCTTTGTTTTTTCTCTCTCAATCGAGTCATTTTGGAACGACTTGAGCTCGTTTGGTTTACCTGCAAAAAAAGCTTTTCATGTGTCTCCGTTCATTATCTCAATTAATGAATATGTTGAAATGGAAACTGGAACAGGTCTACGTCTTGGATTCTTCTGTCAAAAATCGAAATCAAAAACAGTTAACGCTTATTTTCAGAAATTGGTGTAGCAAAAAATGAGCAATTTCATTGTCTAGAGGTTCCCCAACATTTGATGAGAGGTTGTTTAGTTGGTAACGAAAACAGAGAATCAATACTGGCTCAAAGAGTCCATTCAGACAATAGTTGCATCCTTTTCTACAAATGGGGACGAGTGGGCGAGTTGGCACAGACTGCTGGAGGACAAGTTGCACTATGATAGCGTTAAGGGAACGCTCGAGACAGTTGAGATTACTAAATTAGAGCAGTGGTAATATTTGGGTTGTGATGTTGGGAATTTCAGTCGGAAAGCTTTTAATTGAACTAAAAATGGTGGTTGGTCTTTTTAAAAATATATCAAGCACTTCAAAGGATGTGGACAAGTACACTACAAACATACAAGATATTGGGGAAACATTGTTGCACTACACGTTGAAGCACGTGAAATAGTGATATAGTAACTGTTCGCACTGCCAGATTCTGTTCAGAATAACTTTAGTTTTGGGTAACAAGCCAGACATGGCGAACGTGTTGGGGTTTGAACTTGGTATTTGATTTGAATTTTTATTGTACTTTTTTATCTGAAGCATTATTCAGATTCGTAAAATTCTTAAATAAAGTAGCATCAGAGGAGAATATTCCCCATTATTATTTAGATGTCGCTTTTTTAACAATCCATGATTATTTTCTTTTCTTGTTGAACATATGAGCAATGAAAAGGAGGGGTATGATAAACGTTATGTATTGTGTAGTATGAGAAACATTGGTTGGTAGTCAGAGGCTGGTCAGTTTCTTTAGAAATGCGGAAGCGTACTACCTTATTTACTGGAGAAAACCACGGTATATATACTTTAGAAATAAACCATAAAAATGTATGTATGCATAAGATGAAGTGAAAAAATGACTATAAACAAAATTCATGACATTATAGAAAATTTATGGTTTTATATTAATGGGACTTCTGCGAGAAAGCATGGGGTTCGTGACAATTAAATAAACAAACAAGGAAACATTCACAACATAAGAAAAAATTTTAGACTACGAGTATATTTTCTTGGAACAGCGCTGCCTTTGGAATCAATTAACGCCGCTTGAATGTAAGAAAGGTGAACTGAAAAAATGTTTTATTGCTGACATTTATTATAAATAGTTTTGTACATACATATGATAACACTGTTCTCACCGTCATTTTAATAATAAATTCGGAACAAATGGTGTCTGTTTGTTGCCGGATGTCTTAGAAAATCAGGCATAGTTTGTTTGACATTCCAATTATTAACAACTGATACTATGATGATTTGGAAGCGTGATGATGGGCGAATCGTTGTCGGCGTCGCATTATTTTCCTAATACAGCCCAATGTGCGACTTCAGGCCAGTTTCGATCGGCATAATGGTATACGAGAATCCTGTTTTAAGCTTTAAACGTTTTTCCAGGGTGTATTTTCTGATGTGGTGAAGTTGGGGTAGGATTGCCCTCAGTGAGCCGGAGCGAGGGAGTCGCTGGGTTGTGAGTGAAAGATGCGGCGAGTATTCTTTTTTAGTAAGTAGTTTTGCGCGACGGCCATCCTGTTC
>LJIJ01001989.1:0-32807 GCA_001718145.1 Orchesella cincta
GATTGTTGATTGTACTCTATATAACATATTCTTTTTTTGTGCCCTTGGTATTCGGTTATAGGCAATGGCATTAATTTTTGTCGATTAATGGGGATGTGGGTTTCGATAACTCAACGACTACTCTGATTTTTAACTCCATGCTTGGTACATCGATTTTTTAGGTGAAGGGAACAACCCAACTGATTTTCAGCTACATCGGTGCACACTTCTTATCATAGTTCCTAATCATAAATGAAGGAGGATACGAAATTGAGAAGGATAAGTAAGTAAGGATATGCGATAAGCAAAGGGGATAATAGATAATCGAAGAGGATAAACGATAATTAAGGAGTATAACTGATACTGAGGGCGATAAGTTGGTAATTAGGACTGATTGTTTGATTTTATCCTACTGACTACAGCCTTTATTTTCGTCTTTGTCTTGCCGGAGGTATTTATAAGGTGCTGGCCATGCCGCGAGGCATTATTTATAAAAAGCATATGGGGACAGCAGCTAGACATCGTCATTTCGTCTGGACATAAATTATTTGCTGAAGAAGATAAATTTAAAAGCAAGGACTGAAGAGGTAATTTCTGAAAGTTCGAGACAATGCCAAACAAAAGAAGGGCATTTAGTTTGAATGCGCAATCATGTTTTGAAACATTTGAGTAGTTTTTCTGAATTATGAAATCATATTTCCAGACCCGTTATGGATATTTTTATGTTTTATAAAACAAATTATAAACTGTTTTCGGTCTCACATTGCCCCCTATTCCATGTTCTGCTCGTACTCTAACTAACTCTATCAAAAGCTGTTGTCAATTGAAAACTACTACTCAGACTACCTTAAACATTTCACCGGTTTTCAGCGCTGTATCAAGTAGCTAATGATTTGGTTTAAGCTCAAATTAGATGCAACTTCGTCAAAAACTATGAATGTTTGAAACATTTTGGACACGGGTAATTAATGCAAGTAAAAATTTGTACATAACTCCCGGCACCAAATATCGGTACATTCTCTTATCACCACATGTTTTCTATTCCACTAATCGTGAGCAAATGCTGTTTGGAGGCAAATGGCACCCATTTCATCCATATGGAATTTTCAACTGAAAGTTACAACCTTTTATTAAGTTATTACTGCGTATTTAATTCTAAAACAGAAAATTCTAACATGGTTTTACGTTTACTGTTAGTAACTTTTACACGAGAATCATTCAGCATGTCTAGCTTTTTTACCAGTCGTCTTCAAGAATTGAATTTTTATATCAATACATAACTGATTCTGATGGATGTTTGATACATGTAATGTACACTGGTATTATGTCCTTTCAAACTATATAAAGAAAGCATTGTATCGCGTAGCTCTGTTTCTGTTTGAACAGGCGGAAATGTGTATAAACGCCTATTATAGTCTCCGGTAGTGTTTGTGTATCATGTCAAAGCTCCTTAGTAGAAAAAACAGGTTGTTTCTGTATTTAATAATATATGTGTGTGTTTGATTATATGTTTTATTGCAAAAAATAGGACAGGTTAGAAACGTAATTTCGATCGGAAGTGAAGGAGTCTTATTTATATGGTTTCCACAAACTTTAGGTTCCAGAACTTATCATCTGGAGTTTTAAGGGATTTATCCATAAAATCATAACTAGCTGTGAAAAATACTAACTCACTATGTTGTTGTATATCTACTTGATGGTCAATTCTCAAACCAATAATATCTGATCTATTTCTCTTGTTGTTCCACACCGATGACTACAATCTTTGTATATCTGTGTATGGGCTACACGAAATTCTGAAAACCATGTGTTTTTTTTTTCTGTGTAAAGTGAAATATCAGCGTGATGGCTATCTGCGAAATCGGTCATATTCAAGCCTGGATCACATGATTCTAGAGATTCGCTTTTATAGAATCCCAGACTTGGTATTCACGAGTGACCATAAACTTTTATATGTCTCTATCTATGTATATTTGTCGTCAATTTGACAAACAAGGACCTCCGGCTTCACTCAAAATGTAAATGGTTATAATCGCTTCTACCAAAGCCCCTGGTATTGACAAGAATCTATAAAATCAATTTTAGGATGGGGTACTACGCTTCTGTTAGGCCTGTGAGTTGCCGATATTAACAATTGTGTATAGCATGAAAACGCAAAATTTGATTTCGAACAGTGAAAGCGATTTTGAAGATTTGTAACTGTACCTGCCTACGACAAATATCATGTAAATAATATGTATCGGTCAAACTTGCCATTTAATGTCTGTTGTAACGGTTGTTTTTATTAAAATGGTACCTGCAGCTCTGTTTAATAATGTGTTACCAAATGACAACCAGTTAGAGTCAATTTGGGAGCCTGCAGGTGCACTGAACGCGTAGCACTCCAACCAAGAATGATGTTGATGAAACCTAATTAATTACTAAGAGGGAAAAGCAATTCTACCCTTAACATTTGGGAGTGAAAGCTGGAGGTTCATTTTTGGAAAATTGCACAAATATCCGGAATTGGCAATAAATAAAGGTTGTATGGTACATATCGCAAATCAAACCAAAGTCTGGTTCTCATTAAGGACGAACCCTAGATCATGTAGAGTCATAGGGCTTGAGTTGTCAAGATTTCGCATATTGCCATCAGAACACTTTAATTTTTTTAATGGTCAAAATTGGTTTTCATCAGAAATATTGCCCGTGTAAGTACCATACGACCAAAGAGTTAGAAGTGAGTGTGGTATGGTTGGAACCGGCATGAGTTGAGGATCATATATTGGTTTGGAAAATTGACCAGTATCAATACGTGGTGAAATGGCAGGACCCAACGTAAAGTGAGTTTATAATTTTTCAACAGCTAAATTTAGCAAATTTTGGAGTATCCCTAAAAACTCCCAGATGGATAAGCCCCCGGACTTAAAATTTTCTGAGAAATATAAGCAAAGACTTCTCATCCCGGACCCACAAAAATTACGTTTCTACCTGCTCCCGTTTTTTGGCAGTAGAGAATTTAAAAAAAATTTGGCAGTGAGTTTATAATTTTTCAACACACCTTAGATAGCATGAAACAGAATAACAAATGTGCTTTTGAATATGTAATTAGGAATTAGAGTAAATTTTTGCATAAAACAGCTTATTGCAGCTACAATCATCAAAAAGGGACCGGTAGTTCGATAATGTAGCCGGTCGTGTTAATAAGGAATTTTCATCTTTATCTTCCGGTACCCGGTTTCGGTATGCGGTAGTCTGCCTATATCTTCGGGACTATGAACTCCGAATATATGACTCAAAGCGAAATGTCTTGCAGGGTAAGCACCTTGCATGGAACCTGTCCTGTAGGAAGACCGGTATACCGGAAAAGAAGTTTCCAGGAAACCGGATCTGGAGGTTTGCATTCCTAGCTTTTTTCAAATTTTATGTGTACCGTACTTTACACGTTCAAATAGAGCAAGCTTAGGACGTAGATGTTGATTTGTGCATGATAGTTTAAGCTGAATACCATTTTAATTAACGGCAAATTTTACTCCAAATAGATAGGATTTTCTCTAAATTCGGGCAATAAAGCTAATGACTCCTAAAAGTGCACGAAATTAACCACATTATTGACAACTTTGGCTATCCAGATGTCCAGCTAAATTAAATTGGAAACGAATATCAATGAAACCAATGAGTCCGTAAATGTATTCATGTTATTGTTAGACGTCCTGAATTTCCTCCTTTAAATTCGTTCCTGTTTATACCACCTGATGCTAAATCAGCACACAATTTTTCAATGCTTGCATCTCTACCAAACCAGGTTTAGATTTAAAATGTAAAGAAATATATTCTAACGCTTACTTTCAATTTAAAAAAATCTAAGTCGAAGACGTTTTCTTGTTGAGCTTACACATCTTTCGAAAAATTATATACTGATTGATAATTTAGTTCTTCACTCAGATGTGTATACGACGTCTTGTAAATGAAGGCAGTTAGCAGTAAATGAGAAGCACCTGACTCAATTGTGTAGTTGACATTTGTTCCCAATTTATTTAAGCATGAAAGATGGAGAGCAAAAAAGGTATTCAGACCATCGTCATGACTCGGATTACGTTTTAACGCTGATCAAAATGGGATTTCAGCTTAAACTTTCATCCCAAAATCGATACCCCGATTGGCATTTCGCTTAAATCTCGATAAGCGATTTGACGCGAATAAAGCGATTTTAAAGAGACTCGTTATTCGACACGATATCCCTGCCCGAAACTACTAGACTCGTAATCGTCTATGATTAGAAGTGTTAATCTCGTGACGAACAGAGCTTGTTTTTCGGCATTAAAACGGATGCGTTACTCGATACTTAAAAACTTGGCCATTGATGGCAATTCATATTTTGGAAAGGAACTTCAAATGTAGTACTGTTCTCGCTTAGTAATAGATACGAAAACGATACAACATATTTTGTTGTTGCCAGATGTATACTTAATGATATTTATGCATAGTGGTAACTTACCACTGGTAAGTATAAATTTTCTATTTGAAGGTAGCCGAACATTGTGCTTTAGTCCCTATTTATTCACGATGGGTAGAGGGTGACCGACAAAATCGTGATACTTTTCCTTGTTCAGTGAGAACCAGAGTTTGATAAATTGACAAAAAAGTTTCAAAAGTACTACATCTTCTAGTTCAGTTCACTTTTCCAATAAACGGCGAAAAGTAGAGACTCCTGATTTGATTTCACCTTTTGAAATTTGAAAAAAAAACCTCCAGTATAAAAAAGAGAGCCAACACGCCCAAGGTTTGCCTACAGTGAGTATGCATTTAGTGCCCTTAAAAGCTAAAAATAAGAGTTTGCTAAATTTCATTAAAATAAATAACCAGGATCATATTATTTCTCTCAATGTGGCGCGCAGCGTTATCATTAACAAATATTGAAACGTAATTATAGAGTTTAAACTGATTATATAATGTTTGAGAAAGAGTTCATAAGCAATTCAGCTGTGTTTGGTAGCATTAAAATATTTGCTCACTAAAATAATTTGCACTCAAGACAATCGGAGATTAAAGTTTAATGTTGATGAACAAGCATCGGATTAGAGATACTGTAAATGATTTGTCTCGATATTCACACTACATAGATACTCATGGCTTGTAGTGTTTATCTATTACATGCACTGTCTACATTTAAGTGCACTTGCATGCATATATATGATACTATCAACGACCAAATTCTGTTTTAAATTTCTCGCTAACGTTGAAAGTAATTTGTATCACTAATTCTTTTCCAACCAATAAATTGATCTAAGCAGGGTAATGCAAATGCAACCAGGATCCTCCCCATGTAGTCTGCTTTCACTTCATATCAGGAATAGATGAGCATATGCGAGACTGATTCAAAACGAGAGCTTTCCTACCAATGTTTCTTGAAAAAGATTTTAATCGTCGATTATGATTATCACAAACTTAACACGGGATGACCAATAGTATTTAAATTGAAACATGCAAGGAGAACAGAAGCATCCAAGGTCTTTAAGGTAGTTCTACAATTTTAAAAATTTAAATCGGAAAGCAGCTTTAGCATCTCAAATGCGACAATTAAAAAATTACCAGTGCTCTAAATAATTCAACAATGTTTAGATACATATTTCGATTTGGTTAGTTGTAAATTGTACAGGATTACTTGCAGTAGTATGCCGGTAGCATACCACGCCACAACCAAACGTACAGTAACATTATCATACATACGTTATTATTGCACTTGAACTAATCTAATGAATTGGATTGCATCAAGTAACTTTTTGTACAATTTAAAAATTGTGCCACCTACACGACTTTACTAAATGGATTCTTGTAGTAATAAAATATATCACAATGGGTACATCCTAGGCATGGTGCTTATGTAAATAAACGCTAAATTGTAGTTTAATGCAACTATACGCAGATTAACATTGTATTTGATTTTTAGCCAGTGGAAGTACAAGGTCAACTATAGCCTTCAGATGACTTTCATTATGTAATTACTAAGAAGCTAAATGTGGAAAGTAACTCATCATTTTACCAATCCGATTGTGCAGAGTATAATTGAAGCCAAGCGTGCGCTGCAAGAGAAACAAAGTAAATACACTAACAAAAAGTACACAAGTTCAAATAAACATTGAGTTTTCATGTCGTTGAGCAACATCAACCAAAGAACTATCTTACGGACTTATTCATAACACACATTTCTCCAGTAAATGCTTGATGAACCGAGAATCCGCGAAGTGCTACGATATGTTTTCCATAATGGCATCCACTAAATGGTATTGAGGTTTGTTTACCAACTACGAAATCAAGTCGAAATAAAAATCGGGTTTTGAAATCTATGAGTAACCCTAAGAAACTGTTTAAATCTGCTCTGATCTCTAAATTTTCATTTTAAATGGTATTCATTAAATGGCATGTAATGTAAAAATTGAATGAAATTGGATTCAATAAACCCTATATAATTATTTGTCTTAGATATTCACCACTACCCACAGAGCTCACAGGACGTGTGATGTTTGGCCAAAAAGTCCATTTGAAATACGATATTTTTTCCTGCACAAATTTCGGGTTTTTATTTTGCGATCCGTGTACGGCACATCAAAAGAGCTAAGAAAAAAAATTGACAAAAAATTCCATCTAACTTCTTGTTGAAATTTTATGAGAACTACAAAACCCTATAGTTTGGCAACGTTTTTGGTGTCTCACTTCGAGGAACAGTATAAAGGTTGGTTGGAGCTCCGGTTTGACCTAAAGATTTGGCATGCAATGTGTAATTAGATATGGTTTATCAGTATATTGAGTATCAGGTCACAATGGGCATCTTGGTCGATTTGGATAATATTGAAGTTTTATATTTATTATGCGATTTAGCATTGGGAAAATGAAACGGAGATCAAACAGTTAATTTAGCGATTATTATTTTATGGGCAATATTAAAAACCATATTTCAGCAAAACGTGAGTGTTCTGTATATAAAGCTGAATTTATGTGACATGACCAGGAATCAACAACCTATATGATACTTTGTGCGTGTTGGAGGCAGGAAACGTTCCTTCCTTCAATTGCTCGACTAACCGTTTTACATAACTTACAGAAATACTTAAGCCAACGCAGATGACTTCCAGTATTGATGTTAATTTTAAATTTACCTAAATATATTAAAAAGTACATTTTCTTTTCAGAAACTGATTAGGTAAAATGAAACTATTGAAGAAGGATTGTTGGAGTCTTTCCAGCTTAACTGGAAACAACTTTTTCTAATTTAGAATGTTGTAAGATATTCGATGCAGCCCACGGAAAAGCTAAGAAATGTTGTCATTTTGTAGTAGGGATAGGGGAATATGAAAGCACCTTGAGTTTAGGCGTGTTTTTGATAAATGTTTTACTGTGAGATTTCTGCAACGTGTTGCCGGCTGCCAGCAACCAAACAATTATTCAAGACCATTTTTAGAACATAATGCCTATTCTTGTTATTCAGCACCTGTACTTGGTCCAAATGCAAAACTATGAATACTCCAAATACAACGAATGTGATAGACAACTTTTTCATGACATTGAAATTTTGATTTACCTGTTTACCTAAAGCCTTAACTTTAGCATGGTTGTATATGATTTAATGCTAACATGATAATTATATATTTGATTCCAATTGATTATACAAAATCCATTCTAAATCAAACGCGATAGCCAAAGCAAATAAAACTTTCATGAAATGAATAATTTGTTGAATCAACTATTTAATAGTATTTTCGGTTATTTCGCTTAAATTGAATTAGTAAAATCACAAAATGGAAGAGATAATCGTTGCAATACGTTCACTTTTTATATTCTTGTTTATTAATATTTTCTTTACATTCAATTTAGTTAAAACATGTGGTTATTTGCGACGTCTCACAGTGTTATAATGGAATTTGAAATAATTTGTACATTTAGTAGGTACGGCATTACGAAAGTCATGATAGGAAGGTTACGCTGTTCAGTGTCATTGTTGTAGATTTACTCAAGAGGATGTACAATAAATCGTAGGTAGTGAGTTCTGTGCAGTGATGAAAACAGTTAGGTACTTAGAGAATAGAACGTTAATTGCAGATGAAACAATAGTTTTTGTTAACGTTTCTCGATGATATGATAAGGAATGTTTTTTATTCAAGGTATGTAATTTTCGTTAGCCGATTTGGTTTATTTTGCAGGACATATTTCATATTTTGTCCGTAGCTAATATTGCGCACAACGGAATTATCACCAACACTTTTTGTGGGTAACCGTTTACACGAGAAGAAGAAGACCTATAGTTTTCTCAATTTATTGAAGCTCAAATATTTCCTAAATAGTGTTAAACAACAACGAATGCACTAATACCAACATTTTATCTGAAATGTCAAAAAAATCACCATCAAAGCCACTGAAGCTACTCATACCTATTTCACAACTAAAAGAAGATTTCCTTCGTTGAAATCTCGTCTCCCAAGTTTATAAATTTGTGAGCGAAAATAGGGTATGTAAACTATTTGAAAAACCATTTTGGAAGCAAAAACGCTACTCTAAACTGAAACGGATTGAAATTTATTCATCTTTCGAGACACTTGCCAGTTTTAGGTGGCATTTTTTTAAAATATAATATGGTTTCAGATGACGATCAACAGTAACTATGTTTGGAAATGTGAAGGTAGGTTTGCTTTGCCATGCCATTACATATAAACCTATGCTAATTGGAGACCAAATCAGAAAAGCTGCATATCTCACAAAAACATTACTTATTTCTATTCTCCTTACGTGTTTTCAGTCAAGTCCAACATGTCATGCTTAATTAGCTTCGTGTTATCCTTCTTACAGAATATCGTCGACCAGTTGTCTCATTTGCCGTTGTATTAACTCCTGATGCAAATGCAGACTGGATTTAATAAGGCGTTTAAAATGGGGTCGGATTGAATATTTAAGACTACTGCTGTAATTCTATCAAATATATCTTTGTTTAATAAATTTGCACAAATTACACCAGATATTTAGTATGTTTATGTCATCATCCAGAGTGGGATTGGAAAATAGACCAAGTTGATTTCTTCTTACATATGGATGGACAAGATTGAGTGGAGAGAAAAATGTGTCGGTTTATCCCAAATCTAGGACGGAAACAACCAAGAGCTTTGTGTGGTTCTGCTCTTTCAAATTAGTTCTTCAACTAATAGAACTAATTTAATTACATGTTCGCATTTGTTCACAGACCATCGAAATATCTTTGATTGAAGGACCTACGATTTAAACAAATTAAATTCTTAATATTTCGCATGTGGTCGGCGTTCTAATTATTCCATCTACCCATAAATTTATATCTAAGTCCTGAACAAATTTGGAGGTTTCAGTCTTTCTCAAATTCAACGTAGTTTTCAGGTTCCTTCTTTTTGATTTTATACCTTACCATGTTGCTGCCACTTTCCAACTATCTTACTTGTGTTCAAAACATTTTCTTTATTAGGTATCTACTCAAACTATGAACAAATGAAGAAATAACAGGTCGCTTTCAGTAAATTCCAGTATCTAAAACTAAACCTCACAGATTGAAAAAGTGCTACAGTAGCAACGCTTTGGTTTTCAAGGGTTCAACACTTTAGGTTGGCTAGCAGAGAATTCAGATATTAAAGAATAATCGTGGCTGTAAAGGGAAAAGAAAAGATGGATCTGTTGAAAAATCGGGTTGCAATAGTTCTAAAGTTTTTGCATCTTGCTATGTCTTGCTCGATTCTAATAGTTCATGTGTCAATCGTATAGGTGCCCTGCAAGCTTTATTAATCGCTAGGTCTTTTGGTACTATTGGAGCTTACATTCAGTGTGTGGTTGTTCGAGTTTAATGAAATGCTATTAAACATATAATAATAGGAAATGGACATATTCACACAAAGTTGAGCTATACGACTCATGAGCTATATGACTCAAGAAAGCTTATTTAATGTTTTACACATTCTCAAATGAACTTAATCGGTAGGAAGCAAAATTTAAAACCGCAATTAAGTATTTCATTATATGCGTTTTTGACTAATGCATCCAGTCAAGAAACTAATGCTGTAAATACGTTAATTAATGTCAATAAAATGATGGACGACAATAAAGTTAGTTACAATTACCAATAAAGCCATACATAAAGCAGCAAACCTACTCCATACTTTTTGCAATACGAAAAGTTATTTCAAATATATTTGTATTTGAAATACAAATTTTGGCATTGCTCCAAAATACAAATGTATTTCAAATACATTGACTCCCCGATGCAATAAAATACAACATTTTAAAATGTAATTAAAATACGTATTTGAATTACACTGTATTTTAAACACACGTATTTTGCCCATATCTGCAAAACGATGTTTAACAATTTTATCAGAATTTCTAATAGAAATTCAGAAATCTGGGGGTACGACGTACACTGGTGCAGAATCTTTTGTAACGTTGTAACCAGGTTACAGGAAGAATTGGGGGCTGCGCCCCCAGCTCATATACGGGGCATTAAGTAACATAGAGGAAGTTTGTATCTGGTTACAGGAAGTTTTCGAATCCTTAAAAGATTCTGCACCCGTGACGACGTACCCTTAGTACTCCCGGTTCCTGCGACCATGCAACGAACTGAAGCTTCAATTTTAGACAAACTAGTTACAGTGCTATTTGAATGAGTTCCGGATAGAAACCATAGTAAAAATTTTATAAATATTGTGACTATTTGCAACGTCGACCATAACTATGAAGGAATTAAAATAATATTTTATTTACGTAGATGCCAAGAACTTCTTGTCTCATATGAATGTAAAATTATCATTCTCAAATTACAATCCCCGAATTGCTCGTCATCAGACTTTTTACAAAGATATCTCATAACCTTTTCAGTGCTGATTTTATACTAATAGTAAGGTGATAAGCTCCCACATTGTGTATCTATGATACTTTGAGACCTAGACCAGTACATCAACATCAAGTCAATTTCTGCTGAACTATTCTTTTTTATTTCTCACACATTATCAAAACGGATCATCATTGGGTTGGTCTAACAGCTTAGCAATTAACTGTCCAAAACTCAAACATTTCTGTTATGCTCAGTTCGTCTTTAAATGCTTTTTCAATTCATTACAGCCGAGAGGCAGATCACTACCTATTCCAATACCTGCAATAATAAATTTGGGAGGAATGATTATTCCTGATAGTTAAGACAATCTTGAGTTTGAACAGAGTTCATAATCAGTATGACTAGCACAGCCGTAGTAACAGAATCTCATATAAAGGTGACCTTATGATCTAAACTTTCGTAATTTAGGCGAACAAGGATCTTTTTCTTTGTTAACAAGAGAACAAGAGTCTTTTGAAATTTTGGCAAATTTGAGTTTAAAAAAACATTACATTGTGATAATGAGAAAATACTGCCTGCATTATAAATAATTCTCTAATGCGCAAATCAAGCAGGAAGATTCCATAAGGCCTAAAGACGCCAAAATAGTCCTTCGCAAACACTATCCGCAACAATCTACAGTGGTTTCAGGAGTTCAAAACAAGGACAACCTCCGGCAGAATGAATCTGAAACGGGAACTTTGAGCACAACACAAATGTTCCGAAGCAACCAATGTTACCTTCAGAAATGATTCCAATTCGAAATAGGAACGAAGGAACTTTCCCGGAAGTGAAAGTCAATGTTCCCGTTTTGGGAATGAACAAAAAAGAACAAAGTTCCTATTAACAAAAATAAGAAACAAACAAAAAGTCTCCAAATTCTACTGGTTGATTGCAATACTTTCAGCAAAACAAAACTGTCAGTAGATTGACTCGAGCTCATATCCTCTCAACGAGCAAAGCGAAAGTGAATTCAAGATTCGTCTCTCGAGCTCATGCCTTCTCAACGAACAAAGCAACAGTGAATACCCATTACAGAGTTGGGTCCCTTTTTATAGTAAGACGAACAAAAGAAGAGGCAATCTACATAAATTATAATCTGTCAAAAGTCATAGAAATAATGTTAATCTTACAAGCTAACAAAAGAAGGATTATAAACACGTTTCCTTATCAGTCTCGTAAATACGAAAAATAATGTAAAAGTTGAGAGAAAAGAAAGTGAACATGAGTTTTCCTTTGAACTCGGATTCACTAATCTACATAACACTGACCAAGCGCAGACAAACGTACGGTCAAATCATTATAACTTAACCTAAGCTAGACTCCGCAGTAACAGCTGGCAAAGTCTATATATACCCTTCATATAATGCGGGGGAACTGTGTGGGGTAGAAATTATGAGCCCTTGTAAAATTCACTATAACTAAATGCTTGAAAAATGGAGTTCAGTGAGTGCCTGTGTGAAGATTTGGGAAATCATTACAGTTTTTGACAAACTAGCTGCAGTGCGTTATGAATGTGGTCTGGATAGAAACGAGTGTAAAAAGTTTTATAAAGTTTAACTGCAACGTCGACCAGCACTGAGAAAGAATTTAAATAATGTTATGTAGTAGAAGGTACGTACTTCTGCTACCTTGTAATTGCGGCACTGTCAACTCTAGTAATTCTACTGATTTGCCCTTCTTACATTTTGAAGTTAAGATAGATATTTCGTTTTAGCAGTAAATGCTTTAGGAGTTAAATTTTTAGAAGTTACTTCCGGACACCCACCTTCCGTGATAAACAACCCAATTAAATTAATTTTTTTAATCGTTACAACTACTTCCAAAACCCGTATGGAGTAACAACAAATAAAGCATGGAAAGTTTTTGATGACATAATTCATTTACAGTCATTGCTGATTTTGGAACAGATTATCTACCAGACTGTAATTTGCATACACTGACTACGGTGAAATTTAAACCAAAAAAAAATTGGGAAAACCGATCTGCTTATAGTTTAAATTATTTAAATTCCGTCGTAGCATTGATTGACGTCGCACATAATCACATGCTTTTAAATTAATTATAAAGAAACGTGAATGTAAAAAGTTAAAAGTATTCCAATTAATTTCTTCGATATTGTAATTTCCATAATCCAACTAACAAAGTACGTGAAAATACTAAATAATGTAGCTGATTCAACAGATTAGGCGTTTCTTGTAGGTTGTAAGTGCTTTCTCTATCTCGTTTGATGTAGAATAGATTTAGTATAAACGAAGTTGAGTGAAATATATCATGCTAACAAGATATAAAAATATTGACAAACTAAAGTTATATTTCATGGTAAAAGTAAACAGGTTAACGTTTGTTATACGTTGTTTTAATGCTTTCAATGAAAGTTGAAATGAAATGAATCCTTTTTAAATAAGCATAACATCTGCAGGACTACAATTACATGGAAATACCACTTCAAATAACTACGTCCAACTTATGGTTTTTGAACCTACCTTATTCAATAATTATAATGATTCCCTTATAGTATTTGTCGACGTTGATATAAAACAAGAAAGTGAAATTTGGGGGTTTGCTTCTATCCGGGACACATGTCCCTAGGGCTGTGACTGGTGTTTCGAAACGTTAAAATGTTCAATCCGTTTCAATGTATTGTTTACTTTATCTATCACAGATGTTTATCCACCATTTTATCTCTGAACATTATCTTCTCATTTTTACCGAAACGCTTGTCTGCACAAATAGTTTAAACACCTTAGTTTTGAACTTTGAATAGTTTGCACGCATTTACAAAACATACTTACCATGATATGTTTTTTTTACTATACGAATTCATTTATTAAAAGTCGTGAAAATGGCACAATTTTATTTGTAAATAAAATATCAAATTCTGATTTATTTGATACAATACCGTTCAGTGTGAGCTCAGTGTAATAATAACTTATACTTGACAATATCATGGTAAGGTTCTTAATTTGCTATGGTATTAATTTAACCATTAAACTCCCAGCTGCTGCTATGTCAAGTAAAATGAAAACGCTTATCAGTGACCAACTACTGGAGTTCAAGCAATGACATTTCACTGCTAGGTGACCGCTTGCTTTACTGTCAAGTAGCAGAAAAATGCATTTACGTGGCCAAGTGCTTTCATGTCATGTAATGCACTTTTGCATTACCGTGCCCAGTTGCTTTATTGTCAAGCAACTGCATATTTTAAACCAGGGACCGATTTCATGATTGTCATGAATCGAGCAATGTCATATGAGCGCCCATTCCATGACTGTCATGTAGCATTAGTTTTCACTAAATTTCAACGTATTTTGTACTCTTTTCGCATTATAAACTACACTTAAAATGGATTCAATTAAGTAGTTTTTAAGTATTTTCTCATGATTGAATCACCATTTTTAGACCCAAATCCGAACATGTTTTACTGAGGTTTTGTTGTCATAATTTGAGATTCATACTCGAAGCAAACTCTGAAGCCAAGCGCATTCAAAAAATGGAAGCCGCTTTCACGCGACTAGTTTCGCGTTGAATCTCAATACCTTCAAACTTTGTATTAGCTTATCGTAATAATTCAATAATATTACGATGACCAAACGATTTCAATGACTGCAAACTAACAACTTGCAATTGAGGAGGCACTTAACCTCCGTGAAAGATCCGATTCATTATCAGTGCCGCTTGCAATTTCATATTTTCAGACAGCGTACGAAAACCAAAGATAACGACTCCCTTTTCCCAGCATGAACAAACGTGCTTCACCCCACATTGGGTTATCTTAAATAGTTACTGCGAATGAATTCTCCGTGTCTGAGAACCGATATTTCGGTTGCTAAAAAATCTAAGTGACGCCATGTCGAATTGGCGCCCAATAAAGAAAGGGTTGCATATAGGGTCGACAAGCCCAAGATAACTTTTGAGCTAGACATGTTAGGGGCATAATTGTTTGGCAAGCAATTATCCTGACAGGTTTGTTGGAATTTATGTTATATAAAAAGCATAGATGGTAACCGAAAAATACAAAATCAGAAATTCATATCAAACTTCTGGCATCGGATTCAGTTTCTAAATAGCTTTCTACGTATAGGTCTCCAAAATTATTGTCTTATGGAGTCAGACTTACAACTACGCATGTCTAGAGCGAACTCCCAGAGCTGCCACAACCTCTAGCGAAAACTAGGACGTATCTGGTTCAAATCGGAAATACAACTGCTCCTGACTTCCACTTTTCCTGCCCTTTATATAGGAGCTGGCCGAGTTGGAAGTTGAGTTGAGCATCGAGAAATGCTCAACTCTCAGTCTAATTTCATCCACTGTCCATTTTACAGACAATGGGAACTCTTAGTCAAATCATTTTTTAACAAATACTTGCACAGAAGTGCTTATCATTCTGCATAAAGCAAAGTAAAAGATTTACGTAAAACCTGTAAATCGCTGAGAACTTGACCTCACATACTTCATAAAAATAACATACAGTTTATGTAAAAGTATTTTGCATGTTGTAAGTAGTTTTAGTGTTTGTTTTGTGTTTAAATATTCAGATGAGATACTAAATAATGTTATTCGATCGCTGCACTGGAGTTAGCCATCATTTTTGCAAATAATAATTTTGAAAACGGTTTGGGCACACGGCGTTAATCATGAAAAGTACAATGGGCACTCTCCATTACATGCAAATGCATAGTAAAGGCACTAGGTAACAACATTACATGTAGTTAACGGCCATTTGATAACCATTCATTATTATGCGGTTGGCCATGTAATGTACTACTCAAAAACTCGAAGGGGTCACTGATAAGCGGATTGGAATACCCAGTCTGGTAGGAGAAAGGTTAAGGATATCAAAAAGTGTGAATTAGGTGAAAAATAATTTCTACTGTAAGCTTTACTTAGGTAATATGTTGAAGGTTGAAGTTTGGTCATCGGTTAATGCTTCACATTGCACGACTTTGATGGTGCATATAACCAAACGTCATAATACATGCGAAAAACTAATAATACTGCTCTGATACATCTGGAACGAAACGCATCAGGATAGTCAATAATGTAGAAATATGCTAACTGTGCAACTGTGGCAGATTCCAATGGCATTGATGTTGATTTTCATTACAGAATCTGGTGTAAACTTGAGGTGAAAATAAGGAAACAATCTGATCTACATAAAAAATGTTTAAGAATTAAATAGGCTTGTTGTAATTGCATCTTATCTCTTTCATAACTCAAATTATTATTGTTATTCCTGTATATTTTTATTTCAGCTGGGTAAGTATTTTGTGAATTATTTACTTCATAATTAAAAATATGCATCACAATAACAATGTTTGCACTTCGGTATAAGAGTGCTCCGTTATAACAAATTACACCACTTGCTTGCACTTGTGACACCAGTTGATATCGAGTGTTTATTATGTCAGACAAACAACTTTTAAGAGCAAACTGCACTGCAGCCAGTAATATAATCTAGGAATGACCTTGACTCCCAAAAATCAACTCGTTATTCAATCTTTACGAGTTTTACCCCACGTGGTAATGAAATCTCACTTGCGACATCCAGTATCTCCAACAACTGATATAATGAGGTGATAAGGCCTGAACTTGATATATTTTTGCATAGGAAGCTGTCAAGTAATGTCAGAACGATACAAGCTTACAAATTCAGTGTGATTCCGTGTGCTGAAGCAACAACTAAATTCAATTTAATCAGAACGCTCAGTGTTTTAGCTGCATTTCTCAGTTACAAAAGCATCTAAAATGGTACCTTTAAAACTACTTCGTACACTTTTGCTGTTCTCATTAATGGGAACATGCTTCAGTGAAAGAATCTTGTTCCTCTTGCCCCTCGCTTCGCGAAGTCATGTCAATGTCTTCGAGCCCTTAATGAAAGCACTCGGAGAACGTGCTCATGAAATCGTCAACCTTTCCCCAATCATATCCTCCAACATGCCTCCAACAGTCCAGCAAATTCAACTCATTACTGTTGACGATTTGCTGGGAAACATGCCAAACCCTTTTGAGCAAAGAAAAACAGGAAAATTATGGACTATGCTGAATTCCTCATCATTGGATCATATGGACAAAGCCTGTATCAAAGTTCTGGAAACTCCACGACTTTACGAAATGCTCGAAAAGGAAAAATTTGATTTGGTTATCGTTGATATATTCCTAAATTACTGCGTGTTGGGAGTTATTCCTCATTTTAAAGCTCCTTCAATTTTTATATCAACTTCGTCCTCTCCTTCGTTCCTCACTTCTGGTATGGCAATCGCTTCCTCCTTCGTTTGTTCCAAACCTGTTTTTAAAGTGTACTGATCGCATGTCCTTCCTGGAGAGGTTAACAAACACAGTTGTTGACGTTTTGTTTGGGGTCATGTGGGACAGAATGTTTGTTAGAAAGAGTGAAGATATGTATAGGAAATATTTGCCAAATGGGAACCAATTACCAGGGCTTGATGAGATTCAGGCCAATTCAAGCTTGATGTTTACGAACAGCCACTTCACAATTAATTATCCTAGACCATTGTTACCTGACGTGATTGAAGTGGGTGGAATGCATACACGCCCTGCAAAGAAATTGCCAAAGGTTTATATATTACTTAATGACATAGGTTGACTGGTCTGCAATAAATACGCTGATATTAAGTATGTTTTCTTCAACAGGACTTGGATGACTTTTTATCCAATTCTGGAAAAGACGGATTCATTTTCTTCAGCTTGGTTCCATTGTGAAAGCAAAAGATATGCCGGAGAATTACCGGAAGGTGTTCCTCAATGTGTTTGCAAAGCTAAAGCAACGTGTGATTTGGAAATGGGAAACAGAAACCATGCCTGACTTACCCCCAAATGTGAAACTGAGCAAATGGCTTCCACAACAAGATGTGCTCGGTAATTTACTCGTTTTTTGTATGGATTATTTTCCCAATTTTTGAAAAATACATTCAATTGAAGCATACAAAAGATGTGTATAAATATTAAGCCTGATAAAAATTGTTACATTAACTTGGCAGAGATATTTTCCGCGTTATCTTGCAAATATTATATTTTAAATTTAGATATGTATTCAGATTACAGTCAGAGTTTTTAATTTAAATGACATTCGAGCCCATTAATTAATTGTTTGTTATATGAAAGTAGATTCTTCAAAAATCGTGTTAGGATTAGTGTAGACGCCAAAATAGACCTTCGATCAAACTCTATCGGCAACAATCTACAGTGGTTTCAAAAGTACAAAACGAAGGACCACCTCGGCATGAGGAATCTGAAGCGGGAACTTGAGCACAATGCAAATGCTCGGAATCGACTAATGTTCCCTTCAGAAATGATTCTAATTCTAAATAGGAATGAAACGGGAACTTTCCCGGAAGTGAAAGTCAATGTTCCCCTTCTGGGAATGAAATAAAACGAACTAAGTTCCTAGGAACAAAATAAAAGAAACAAACAACAAAGTTTCCAAATTCTACTGCGTTTATTGCATACTTTCAGCAAGACAAACACACAGTAGATTGACTCTTCTTTCGTGCTCACAACTCAACGAGCAAACCGAAAGTGAATCCAAGATTCTTCTCTCATGCTCACAGTTCAACGAGCAAACTAAGAGTGAATACCCAATACAAAGTTGGGTGCCTTTTTATACTACTGAGAACAAAAGAAGAATCAATCTACATAAATTATAATATGTCAAAGTTCAAGAATATCATGCAAAACTTACAAACTAACAAAAGACGGATTAGGAACACGTTTCCTTATCAGTCTCGTAAATACAAGAAATAGTGTAAAAGTTGGAACAAAAGAAAGTGAACATGAGTTTTCCTTTCAACTCCAATTAAGCTAATCTACATAACGCTGACCAAGCGCAGACAAACGTACGGTCAAATGAATATAATTAACCTAAACTATATTCCGCAGCAACATTAGGTTTGGCCAGTATTTATATGAAATTTGTATAGCTGGTACTGCCAAAACATAGTATGAAATTGTGCGTATTTTTTTAGGTCACCCGAATATTCGTTTGTTTATAACTCATGGAGGTCTTTTAAGCACACAAGAAAGCATTTATCATGGAGTCCCGGTTCTGGGAATCCCAATGTTTGGTACGCACCCATTTTCAGATTGAACATATCAACAAGAGCCTCTAATTGAAATACGTCTGTTTAATTATTCATCGAATAAAATCTTTAGCGGACCAAGATCTAAATGTGATGCAAGCTGAAAGAGGAGGCTATGCCAAAATGGTGGAAATAGTTGGTATCACAGAAGAGCGACTGGAAACGGCTCTTTTGGAATTGTTGGGCAATCCAGTGTAAGTTATTTTAAGTGTCTATAAAATATAACATTTCCAACCGGGATGCGTCTGTTTTAGTAATAATTCGAACGATTTCCTTATTCTAGTTATCTACAAAAAGCAAAGGACCTTTCCAAACTCGTGCAGGACCTCCCTCAAACACCGCTTGAAAAAGCAGTTTATTGGACTGAATATGTTTTGCGTCATAAAGGAGCACCTCACCTCCGGTCTGCCGCAAGAGATCTCAATTTTTTCCAGTATTATGTTTTGGATGTCGCAGCCGTCCTATTTGTGGCATTCGCATTAGTTACCTATTTGATTTTAAGTTGTTGCAAATCAATCTTTAAACGCATCTGTGGTAAAAAGTCTGTAAAGCATGTTCATTTTAAGAAGGAATAATGTGTGAATTTTTATTTATTTATGCTCTAGTTTGTGCTACATATAAAAACATGCAAATATTTTATTGCATTCAATTTTGATATAATGTAAAAACGCTTATGAAAATTTTATTTATTACACAATAATAGTATTGGGGGATAGTTATATAATTTGACAGTAATTAAGATGTAATTCATGTGCGTAGGCCGTAAACAAGTCGAAACCAAATTCAAAATAAATCATTTATTGAAAAACGACACGCACTCTTTATCTGCAATACTCAAAATGATAAGCAACGGGTTGATTTGATCTACCTGATTACGTTGGAAATAGTGAATATGCATTATTTTCAAGGGATGCAGAGTTATACAAGTTTTTCAATATTCATTAGTAAATTTTGCAAAATTTTTAAGTAGAGGTTCGAATCCCTTTTCACATAAGATAATACTTCTGATGTTGCATGTTGTGTACTCTTTATTCCGAACATAAACAAACTGAAATGCTAATCTTGTTTCATTTGCTTTATTTTCTCTCTCATCGTTAAATGTTAATACTCTGAATTCGTTTTATGCATGTCTTATTATTTGTGCAAAATTGAAATTGAACTTGTTTTCTTGTTATATGAGTCATGAACCAGGAATTTTATTTAAATTAGTAAAACATTTTCATAGAACATTATTTAACGAATGTAAATTGCTGCATGCTTTACAGATATGCTCATTTTCTTTCAATATCATTAATATTCTTGGTTGTGGATGTCCGAGCCGGATTTTAGTGATATTTGCATTAATAACCTATTTAAATTTATGCCTTTGAAAACCAATCTACAGAAGAACACGCATGGTAAAGAAAGTTTGAATTCTTTTTTTTGAGTTAAGTTAATTGTAAATAAACTCGACATTAAAATTGTCAGTCAGTGAATTCCAAAAATTTGCACACTCAAGACGCAGTTACTGAATATATTACTTCGTCAACAATTACTCAATATGAAAGGTTCCGCCTTCTTGTGGTTATAATATTATAACATCAAATCAATGATGCATTACCACCCACAACCATGAAAAAGCTGAAAGAGCAATTAACAGGCTGCTGAACAATTCTTCAAAAGTCAACAAGTCTTCAAAAATAGCAAATGATTTTCCACAAACTCCACTTGACAAAGCAGTTTACTGGACAGACTGAATAATATGTATTTAGACTCAAGTAAACACCTCCTTTTCAGGCAGCCGCCACCTTAATATCAATATCTATTTCATTACATGTTTCTGCAAATCAATTTGATGCACGTTGTTGAATTTATTGAAATATTTGCATTTGAGAAAAAAGGCAGATTAGAATCATTAGTGACTATGACTTTTGGACAACCATGCAAAGCATTTTCAGCCATAAAATAAATTCTAAAAGTCTTAGAATTTTTCAAGATTATAGTTATCGTAGCTGATTAAAAGTATGTTCATTCAAAAAAACATCGTTAGTTGTTTGACATATTTTTTTTACTTCGAAATAAAGACAGCTCGTGGACATAAAACAGTTATCTGAGCTTTGCATCATTAGGTACCAGACTGCAATGAAAACTATAGAGCCGATATGAAATGCCATTAAATGAGGAGACATATTAATACCAAGTTAATTGATAGTCTACTGTTTTGCTATAATTATCCTTTGTTAATACATTCTCAACATAAGACTTCATTAACTGTGATTTAAACCAAAGCAAAATCGACGTCATGAGACTAAACCCATGATATTAATTGTAAAATTAGTAACTGCATGCTTAATGAGTCTGGTTCAATAGATTAGCTTTTATTCTGCTTTTAGACCGATTAAGCTCCCATTACATGACGCAAAACTTAACATTCGTAAAAAATCATATGAAATCAGGCTGAATATTGAAGCTGGGTATTTTATAACATTCATTACTCTCAGCAACTCTCAACACCTCAACTCACGCAGCGCAGTCATTTCCAAAATCGGAACCATGAAGCTCTTTTCTTTTGTTACCTTGCTCGCTGTTTTTGCAGTCGTCAGCGCTCTAAGGGCGCTGAGAGTCCCCAGCCTCTGGCTCTCCGCATGTTCCAGACGATGCTCCTTCTTTTGTGATTGGATAACTTTACAATACGACTTCAGCTGCGACTATTTAACAACTATGAAGGTATTGCTCGTACATCAATTTGAACCAAATCCCTTTATTTGCTATTTGAGTTCTACAGAATACTTCTATCACCTCAACTTAAACGAGTTCATCATTTTTTTTCTTTCAGTCCTGCAGCTCCTATTAGCCAACACTGAACTGGAAGCAAGGAAAAACAACAACTATACTCTTTACATCATGCACTTTCCTATTATAAAATCTATCCTACATTTAGTGTTGACGTAAAAAAAATTATGCAAAATCCTTAACATGTACAGAATGTAATAAAATCAAAATTGGCTGTCAGCAGAAAATTCTACAACCTTACTATACCCTGTCTCTTCCAGTTGCATTTCATATTTCTTGCCCATTATTATTATACCATCATCTCTGTCATCTATTATTCAACTTTAACTTTCCGCTCGAAACGAAGATTCGGATTCAAACTCCTTTTAAAAGTTTGAAAACTATAAGCAGCGGTTTGTTTGCAGCATTTACATTTCTTTCAATTTCTATTTAATTTTTTTCATGCATGTTATCTAATTTGTTTGAAAGCATTGAATTACAGACAACTTAGTCATTTTGAAATGCTTTAAAAGATGGTCAGACCAGTAAATAGTGATACACTTGGAAATACACAGTGGTAATCAGATTAGAATACATTTCGATCAAAAAAGGCAGCACGTAAAAATAGTATAGCATGAATTAATTTTGAGTCCACCATAATTTATACGCAAGGACCACCACATAGCTTAGGCTTCAGGTGTCATCATCATCACATGGTACTACTAATGTACCTTTCTGGTGCATGAATTACGCAAATTGCGTGGTGTTTACTTTTATTTTGAAAATCAAATCTTAGTTACAGATTCGCATGACGTATAAAAATAGATGGTATAGAACAAGAGCTACTTTTCATGGTCACTTCAATCATTATTCATAGTCGGAATTCTTCCGATTATCATTATCAAGTTCGTTCTTTGTCTAAAGCTTTCATGCTTTCGTTCTTTATAATTTCAGGAAATCATTCATATTCCAGTGGCGGAAACTATAGGGGGGTGCAGCCGGTGCCCCGCACCGGGGCCCTGGGGCCCTTCGAGGGCCGAAGGGCCCTCGGGGTGGGGCCGCATTACCGATATTCACACTAGGATCGGCAAAGAATGCTATAGGTTTTAGTGCATGTACGAAAATCTTGTCATAAATGAGTCATTGAGTAACACATTAACTCACGAGGCGGGAGATCAAGGAGCACAAACAGCATTGATCCAATTCTAATACGTTTTGCTTGAACGATATTTACTTTTGTGAGAGTGTTTGTTATCAAATTTGATGGCGTGAGCAACTGATATTTATATTAAGACTCAAGGTGAGGAACAATACTGCAAAGTTATAATAATAAATGTCAAATATTGGCTGTTATGATTGAAACTTCATTTGAACGTAGCATTGATATTAAGTGTTAGTGAAGTGATTGGTATTTAATTTGGTTTCAGGCGTTTTATTCCAAATATGTCAACAAGTAAGAAACCAAGCGGTGCGCAAAAGCGTAAACAAAAGAAGGAAGCATGGGGGAGTGCAGCAAAGATGTCGAAACCCCTTTTGAATTTCGGGTTTGTTCAAAGAAGTGACACCCAGAGCATCAGTGAAACCGAGCAAGATCAATTGGTTTCACCATCCGCAAATCCGACCTCTGGTATGTGCACGTACATATATAAAAATCAGATTATTTAGTGTTTTTGTCGCTGCCACCAATGCAGATGTTCTATTCAAAGTGGAATAAAAACTTTGAATTGAATGAAATGAATTGTTAAAAATCTTTACTGCTGCAGAATTGTTGCTGTCTGGAGCTGTTGAGGATAGCATTCAGGATGTACCCAACATCAATCAAATTAGCAATCCGGTTGATGCTAACGACCCCTGTACATCGGCTGACAATGACAACCTTTCCGGACAGATTTAGAAAGATGGTACTGATACAAGCTTTTCGAATTTAAATTTTGTATCATCGTCTAACAAAAATTAACTGGTTGTTGGTTCTTTTACTGTCCCTATTTATGAAGAAAGCTCATCTAAAATCATTTCAAATGACCGAGGATGCTATTCAATGGAATTGGCACAGCCAGACACTGAAACTAAAATGACAATTATGCAACTTGGACCGTGCCAGCCCGAAATTGACTTTCCCGAAAACTCACGAGGACGGCGCTTTGCGGCATCTTACTACCAGTTAAAAACTGCCACGGGTTTACGCATTCAACGTAAATGGCTGTGCTACTCATTAAAGCTGGACAAAGTCTACTGTGAAACTTGCTGGCTTTTTGGCAACCGAAATAGTCCACATTATCGCTCGGAATGGACCAATGGAATTGACGACTGGCAACACTTGACTCAAAAAATCATCACACATGAAACCTCAATGTCTCATATCCAATCAATGAAAAGCCGAATCGATTATGAAGACAACAAAACCATCAAATCATCGTTCGATCGTGAAATTTTACGAGAAGCTGACAAATGGAAGCAGGTTCTGCAACGAATTTTTAAGACGATTCTTTCACTATGTGCCAGCAATAATCCATTACGTGGACACAAAGAAAATCTAGACGCCTACGAAAATCCCGGCAACTTTTTGAGGGAACTAAAACTAATTGCCGAGTTTGATCCCATTTTAAGAGACGTGCTTCATGATAAGAATCAAAAGATTAAGTACTTGAGTCATAAGATTCAAGATGAAATAATTCAGATTAAGCACAGCTGTTAGACTAGAAATTTGTAATGAGGTAAGACAGAGCAGATATTTTTCTATCGTTATGGACTCTACTACTGACATTACCAAGAAAGAACAAGTTAGCGTCATTCTGCGGTACTTCACTTTTGATGAAACAGGCCCAACTCTTGTGAAACGAGTCATTTATCGGATTTTTTGAAATTGTAGATCGTTCTGCCAAGGGCTATGAGGCATTAATTTTAGACATTTTAAAAGGGTTGAATTTAAGTTTTGCCATGTGCGTGGCCAAGGTTACGATGGAGCGAGTGTAATGAGTGGGGCACACAAGGGTTTACAAGCTAACCTTTTGAAATTAAACCAACATGCTTTGTATGTTCATTGCGCAGCCCACAAACTAAATCTTGTCATAACCGACGGAGTAAAATCTAGAACCTCAATGTCTGACTTCTTCGACACTATCCAATCGGTTTACTCATTTTTTCCACGCAAGTGGACTGAGGTGGAAAGAGCTCGAGTCCATTTATTTTGAAGGGGGTAGTCTGAGAAAGCAGTGTGAATCTATTACACTTAAAGCAGTATGTGAAACACGCTGGGAAGCTAGGCACGCGTCAGTTTTAGCAATTAAAGTTCGATACGTTGATATTTTAAAGGCTGTTGCAAAAATTATACTTACCTCAAAGAAAAAGAACGAAGTATCAGAAGCGGTTGGAATAAAGAACCGGATCGAGAACTTTCAATTTATTGTAACTTTGGTATTTTGGGAGAAAATTTTACGATCGTTTAGCGTGCTTTCGAAGAAACTTCAATCAATTGAAGTTACATTGGACGAGTGCGTAATAATGTGGCAAAACGGAATTGAAACTTTAGAAAGCTTGAAAAGAAACATTTGCGGTATAAATGAAGAAGCCAAAGAGTTAGCTAGAAAGTGGGGTGTTCCCGAAGCTTTTCCTTCTGTACGTAAGATTAAGAAAAATCGCTTCCATGATGGATTGGGTATAGATACGGCTAGAAAAAACGGCATTAACAGAGGAGGGGTTATTCGAGAAAGAATTCTTGCCTGTAATAGATAATGTTATATGTCAAATGCGAAACGCGCTTCGAAAGTACCCACGTATTTATGAGTTATTTGGATTTTTAACACCATCAAAGATTTTGAATCTAAACGAGAGTGAGCTCTCTGAAATGGTTAGTCGATTTTGTCAAAAATATAGTCAGGACGTAGATTCTTCTCTGTTTGGAGAAATGCTTAGATTTAAATCATGCATGCATGATCAACTTCGGACAATTGATAAGATAGTCGATGTACTGAAGCTCGTTATGAAATACCATATGCGAGAGTCCTTTCCAAATTTAGTCATTAGCTGTATTCTCTACTTAACTTTGCCTGTTTCCGTCGCTTCTGCAGAAAGGTCATTTTCAAAGTTAAAGCTTATTAAAAACTATTTACGTAGCAAAATCGGAGAAGAGCGTCTTTCTGGAATGTCTCTACTAAGCATTGAAAGCAAACGAGCTCAAAGACTTAATATCGACGAAATGATAGACAAGTTTGCTAAAAATAAAGCGCGCCGTAAACAATTCTAATGTAGGTATGCATCCCCTACAAAATGTTTAGGTTGGGTTTCTTTTATTAATTATAAGATTGAGCTGGTTGTAAGTAAATAAGTTGTAAGTATTTGTAAAGTTATAATTAACTGCAAGTTTTGTTTTGTTTAAATTTATGAGTAACCATTTCTGTATCAGTAAATAAAAGCGTGGTTGTATAAAACGAAAACCTCAAACACTGAGTTTTTATTTTCTTGGTTGCTAAAAAACAATTTGCATACACCAGAAACAATGTGATGTGTTTTAACCGTTATTTCAATCAAGCACTATCCTTTATGCAATATTTGAATGGGGCCAGGGGCCCTTCGGCTACTGCTTGCACCGGGGCATTCATATCGATAGTTCCGCCACTGATCACGGAGTGCGTGTGCATGAGTTTTGATGTTAATACCTGTTGGTGCTTCATAACCATGTAAAATATATTCGTTTCGTTGACTTTGATCTTGATGAGAATGTGTAGCTTCTTATTCTTATTTCCAAAAAGTATAATGTAAATTGTCACTCGCTTGAAGTTTATACCTTTTCTCTACTTAATTTATTCAAGCCTAATTTAAATTGTATGCTTATGACCAGTTGTTCAATTTGTATAATCGCTAATCTGATTTTGCTACTTTTGATAATCCAGATGTCCTCATTATGAATCCTTGTTCATTCACCTTTCATTTCTCTCTCGCTATCCTTCAATAGTATTCATTCAATTCACAGAAGTGTATAAAAAGAAACTACGAATAAATGACCAATGCCCACATTGCTGCAAGTTCCACAAGAGATAAGACCAAGTTGTAGCTGTGTTGCTTTTAATTGGCATTTCTGCTGTAGCATTTTGTCATAGTGCACAAGCCAGTAGCGCATTCATTTCATACACAAGCTAGCAGGGCCGTACCGACGATGGACCAAGGTGGACCACCGGGTCCAGGCCGGACGGATTCGGAAAGGCTTGGTCCAGGCCGGACAAACTGCCCAGCCAGGCCTTTTTTTACGCAAAGTTTAAAAAACTCTATTCCATTAATTGACTTTGAATTAGTATGAGAACATGTACTTTTAAGCTTAAATCCAACTTGAATTGATTTTGACACTGATGTTTTAATCACATCGTTAACTTGTTTGTTCAGATAATACGTTTCAGAGTTAATTTTAAAAACGTTTTTGCAAGCTTCTAGCCGGTATTTGTTATAGTGTAATACATATTTGTATTATTGAATGAGATTAGTAATGTTTTTTGGAATGATGTATTGTTCCATGAGAATCTGATGTCCAAAAACTCTGAGGGTGTTAATGTCATAAAAGGTCATTAGTTTTAAAAAGCAAAGCCATATATTTAACATTTTGAAATCTATGAAGCACAATTTATGACAACCTATTTTTTCTTTCAATGTTTTTTAAAAAGATTTTAAAAACAGTATCTGCTCAGTGAACGTTTTTGCTGTCAGTTAAAGTTTTTCTTCCAAATTTGCGTGTTAGAGCCACTCACAGGGCAAAACATAACATCACTAATATTTGTTGTTCTAAATTCAAGGTTAAGGACGTATCTCTAACATTGTCAAAAATTTGCGCAATTCGGTGAGAACACTTTCATGGAAGATTTCTTTGTAAACAAAAACGTACTTTGAGTATATTAAGTGTAAAATTTTCCGACTTGTCTAAGTCTTGGTGTTTCGAAACGAGTGTTTCAAACCTACCATTGTGAATGATTGTATCGCTTCCACATCTAACACAAAATTACGCATCAGTATGAGATTTTAGAAATGATTTTATAATTTTTTTTGAATGTTTTGTCTGCAGAATTTAGGGATTTGCGAATGAAAACACAACCTATAACTTTAATTTCAATTTTTAATTCTCAAATACAAGTGCAGAATTTGCAGTAACAAACACAAATTTTGCAACTGCAAACATGGATTTTCGAATGCACAATCGTAACACTTCAATTCAATTTTGTTCAATTTCTCTATCGCTTTGTTTTGTCATAAAAACTAAAATTTTTACATTTTCACTTATGGTAGAAATAAATTGTTACAAAGAGGCGTGATATTTACTGTCATATGCCGTAGGTATTGCAGTATTTTTAGTAATTATCGAAAAGAAACGGGTACAAAAGTAGCATTCATTACATTAAGTCGGGTTTTTTTTCAAATCAATTATAAACCAGGAACAAAATTATAAAATTGTAATGAAATATAATACTAAAATAACTTAACTAAATTTTAGAAACCATAAGATTTTACAGTAAAACAACGTCTTATACTTATTTGCAAACGCCGGATTGATTGTAACGAAAAGTCGATATACTTTTGTACCTCCTCTTAGGATTTCCATAATTATAAAAAGTATATTCGCAATACCTATGGTATTTGACATAAAGTAAACATCGTGTCTCTCTGTAACAATTTATTTCTACCATAAGTGAAAATGTAAGCATTTTAGTATTTGTGACAAAACAGCGATTGAGAAATAACAAATAAAAAGTTTCAATTTAAGAGTTACGATTTGTGCATTCGAGAATCCGTGTTTGCCAATTGATAATTGTTTTGTTTCATATTGCAAATTTGGCAATTGTATTGGAGAATTAAAAATTGAAATTTGTAATTCTGGATTTTCATGTTTACATTCACAAAATTTCGCAGATTCTCTGTCCACAAAAATATGATATGGAGAATGAAATGTTTACTTTACGAGCAGACTGACTTAGAGAATCGATAAGTTGAGTGCGGATGTACTTAGCGTTCCTTATGCTTATCAACTAGTGGATGTAGCGAAGCTGCTTTTATATGCAGTCGATAGAGAATTTCATTAGGAACTAAACCAGCAGGTTTAAAAGTTCGAAAATGACTTGCATGCAAACAAAAACCCCGGAAAGTATGGAGCTCGCCAGTCCACGACTCACAGAAGTACAAAAAAGAGTTAAAAGGTGTCAATAATATGTCAAGATTATTCTTTAAATAGGGGGTTTCAAATAGGAAACTATCAGCATATGTACAAAAATTGTGTAGAATCTGGTGGGATAAAATTAAGTTCCAGAGTTGTCGTGTTCTGGAGATATTGACGCCAAGTAGATTCTGGTTGTGAACCTTTGGTATCAGCGGCATTCCTAAACTTTTAGCAGGCCAGTCGCGAAGAAAATCAAATTCAATTAAAAACCTTGCGTTGACTGTAAAGCTAAGAAACTGGGGATTCATTTAAAGACAAAGACGAGTTCATCTAAGCAAACCAGTCCACAGCAAGAGCCTTTAACCGCACACGCATCATTGCTGCCAAAAAATGCTGAGAAAAATTGTCATCATTTACGATGAAACATACGTTCTCGAACACCTTTCACAGACTCCAGCTCTACAATAATTTAAAAGCCTACACCTAAACGTGATCATACATGAAAGAAAATAAAAAAAAATCTCCAAATTTCCGATGAAACACTTAGTTTTGTAGGTTATGCACCAAATTTGGGCTGTTTCGAAGCCCTTCAGATAAGAGGTACCATGACGCTAGAATCTACTTGCAGCCGTTTTCAAAGAATGTGTCGATTCCCTACACCCAGGAGCACCATTCCATGTACCAACCTGTTTTCTGGCCAGGTTGGCTTTGATGCTAATCAAAGCACGTGCAGACATTTTTAAAAAGGGGCCATTGGTGGAACAACACAATAGCCCGCCTAACTTCTCCACCAGTGCCCAATCAAAAAACTATGAGCACTACGTAAAGGCCATTACCACATCCTGTCAGAATAGCCCAGGATTCTTTCTCAATTCGTAAATGTCAGGAAGAAAACTTCATCTGAAGTTACAAAGTCTTCCGGCGCGAACCTCATGAGGCGTGTGAAGAAAAAGATCAGCCTCTAAGCCCAAAGCGATTGTTTTACATTTCTCTAACCGGTGTTTTATAGCTAATTAAATTTGCTACAAACTGCTACACTTGTTTTGGTTGCAACTGCATTTGTTTAAAATAAATGCATTTATATTCCACCCGCACTCAAATTGTCGATTCTCTACTGGCATTCCGCAAGCTTACGACACCGAATTTGTAGTATTTCTTATTTGTGTAACCCTGTCTTTTGAACTGAGCATTTTGATAGGACAAAGGTTATGAATTTTTCAGCTCATAATCTTAACCTGTTAATTTTTTATAATTGTTAGTAAACAATGACCAATGAGCAAGCAAATTTTTTTATTCAAGTGTAAATAATAAAAAGCTCGGAAAACCAGGTTTTTTATAAGTACTAAATTATTAGTTTAGAACCATAACTTCACAGCTAAAAAATTCCGTTTTACTAAAGATTTACTGTTCTCAATCGTTCTCAGTTTAGTATGAAAACTATGT
The DNA here is from genome assembly GCA_001718145.1 of Orchesella cincta. Classification (NCBI taxonomy): domain Eukaryota; kingdom Metazoa; phylum Arthropoda; class Collembola; order Entomobryomorpha; family Orchesellidae; genus Orchesella; species Orchesella cincta. The sequence continues at coordinate 30,260 of LJIJ01001989.1, forward strand.
AGCTCAAAATTCAATACCCAATGAAAAAAGTACGGGTTCAGAAATGAAGTTTCCAATGGCAGCTAGAAGCAGGGAATGAAAGGGATTCGGAAATTTAATTCTTACTTACAAGCATTTTGTTGGAAATTGAAAAATGTCAGGTTGTATTGAAAACATATGAAAAACTTTGCACAATTTAAACGTTTAGTTTCAACAGAATCTTAAGCCAACATTTGGGAATTTGAAGCGTTGGGCTAAAAAATTCATAAGTATGATTCAAGTCTTGTTTTAATTGAGATTTTAGAAATAAGACCTGAAGAATTGGCACACGTTTTTTGGTCGGAACTGTAAGCTGGACAATTGAAGAGTACGTGAATGCCTTAAAATTTGCTTTTGAAACCAAATGTATGGCTTAACGTAGCACGAAAAATTTTAACATCTTGAAAGGCCGTATATTTTCTTGGTCCAGGCCGGACCAAACCTAGGTACGGCGCTGGGCAAGCTATCATACCTGGCCCTAGTACCATTCTCATTCAACTTACCTTTGTTTTTTACTCTTCATTCAGCGTATCATAATATTTTACAAGTAGAATTTCTAAACTCACAATTTTACCATTACATTTTACTCAACAATCCACAATCTCGCGAACAATACCCTTCAGCACCAATTCTTCTATGTACCCCACAGCAAGGAAGAAACTGTAGCCCTGCAGCAATTACAGTGCGTAGTAAATCTTACGCGTAGAAAAGTTTTACATTTTCCCGAAATTATAGATTCAAGATATCATGGGTATAGTTTTGCTGCATTTTATTACAATATAATAACAATTTGAAAATACTGTGAATATAAATTATATTTAATGAATAAAAACTTATTTAAAATGCAGGTTTGAATAAACACAACCTCCTACCGCAGAGTACAATTGGCATCATTAAATTTATTCGCAAGAACAGCGACATGATTCCAATTGATTTGAAACACGTTTTCGGAGTGAAAGTGTCCTTATATAAAAGCCATAGGTTAAATTTTTTTGAGTAATCGGACCTGTAAGTTCGTCTAAACAATAGGTTGTATTTCTAACTCCAATCGAGTAAATAAATAACCACTTTTATTATTTAGGCAACTCATGAATTAACATGAATTAGAAACAAGTTCACTTTGTCTTAGTTTGGAGCCAAACGCATGAAATCATCTAAATCAAGGCGTACATTTTCAAAATTAAAACCAGACTGCAAAGTGTTGAGCTTACACGGGTTAGTCAATCACGAATCGCAAGCATTCTAACAATTAAACCTCACATTGAAATTGGGAAGCAAGCAATATAAGCCTGTTCTGAAAAAATTATGCGCTAACCGATTTAAATATTTTACAATTAAAGGAAGACAGCTTTGGTTTGTCTGTCCTGCATTGATGAGGTGGTTGAATTTTAGGTGCAGTAACGAATGATGACCGCGTTGGTTTTGAGTAAATGGTGAGATACATAAGATCGACGGCGGGAATTTCATGAAAAAGAATATTATGTGCAGCCATTTAATTGCGCTTCACACTATATTTTACAACTTCCATTAATGTATACACACATACCTAATTCCCAACGTGCATCTCGTTTATTTGTCGCGAAATTTTATTTTGAAGTAACTCGAAATTCAGTTACAGATTGTGTTGTCAGAAAAAATCAAAAAAAATGTAAGGGGGGGGGGCGGGGGGGGGGGGGGGGGGCATAGTGACGAATTCTTCATAGCAGGTTTTATTGCTTGCTTGCCCAATTGTTCTATTTAAAGTTAAAGCTTTTATTGACAAAGTTTAGATTACAGTTTTTGTTAAAATTTCCCCCAATACTTTCATAATTCAACAACATTCGTTTTGAACCTATTGATATAAAAGCCCAGCCACTTGTACAAGCAACTTTCTTATCTCTCCAAGAAGCTCATTATTCCAAAAATAAGTCCTGCACACAAAACAGTAAAAATCACAACAACATTACACCAAGGGACGCTCTTTGAACTTTATTTCAATGTTGACATCGAAACCCGACATTTGTTTCCCACTTTTCCATTTCACGTATGGCGGTTCCAAATACCAGAGTCATATATTCGACGTAGTCCATCAATATTTTTGTTCGATATCCAGCCAGCAAATGTTATTGGTACTCATTTTTATGTAAAACTTCCTTTCCAAGGTGAACGTAGAAACTTATTTCGCCTTTCAGTTTCTTATAGTACTCTACCCGTTTCCAATGTTCCACAACCATTGCAACGCTTTCGCATTTACTAAGAAGATTAAATAACACAGCGTCCTGAAGATCCTGAAATTTATACCTAGAAAACCCTTCATCTTCCTCAGCTCCCGTCGCTTGAATTAGTAATGAATGTGCTGCTTCGTACAACTTTGTGTTGTTATAAACCTTGTTTAACAAATTGTCATGACTGCGATTTTGTTTCCATCCGTCCAATCCTTTTGTGTTCTCTTGATCGCATGCTACATCTGAATAAATAGTTGAAAAATAATCTAGTGGTCCGCAACAACGTCTTTCAATTCATGGGGCTCCTTTAAGAAATAGTTTCTAAA
>LJIJ01001990.1:0-22379 GCA_001718145.1 Orchesella cincta
TGTTATTCTTGTAGTAAATTGTTGTATGATAATAAGGTTTGAAAATATGGTATTGAAAATTGCGTTGCAAATGCACACCATCATTGCGAAATAATCTCGATGATGCACATATCTTTCAGAATATATAATTGTAAAATAAGTAAGTGTAAACTAGAAATAAGTAATATATGCGAGTAGCAATGGCACACCATTTTGCAAAAGATCACATGTTGCACATAATATTTGCACTAAAACTTGTTGACAGTGGTTAAAGGAAGTGAAATGTCAAGGTTGAGACCTATGATTAATTGTCAGGAAACTTGTGGTGAGATGTAAGCAGCTTCTGGTGAGATGACAGGAACTTGGGGTAGGTTGAGAAAATAGTAGAAAATCAAGAAAACCAAAGTTGGAAGAGAGAATCATCGTGTAGTGTCTCATTTAAAAGGGTAATTTCCACAGGAAACTCAGTGACATACTCAGGTAGAGTATTCATAGCCCAAAAAAGATGAAAAAGTGCTTTATAAAGATGTATCCGGGCAGTTAACACACGCTCGCGATGAGCTAGTCTCCGCAGTTGGTTTGTGCGGAGATTGGTATTGTACTCTGGACGGCATAATGATGAAAAAAGGGGGTCACTATGGACAACTAAAGGGGTGGGATTAAAGGCGGACACAAAATTACATGTGTGGTGTGCCCATAGGTTAACAATTTTCAAAGGGTGGAGGTGTATTCTGGTAGAGCAATTAATGGAGGATTTTGACATATACTTTCATGTTTCAATAACTAATTATTTCGTACCATACACTATCGACAAAGATAACGGCGCAAATTGTCAAGTGTCCTGGGGCATAAATTTCAAGCTTATCAGAAAAATTAAAATTTGCTTCAAATTATAAAAAAGAAAACGGGCAGAAATTTCAAGATACAGGAAATGTTAAGCATGTTTCTACGAAGGGAAAGGTGACAAATATAGAATAAAAAACTTCACAGCTTCCCCTTCAGGAAACTCCAGAATCGGTAAACGTTACAACTGTTTTTTATGTATTATTTTTGTCACGAGATTTACGAAAACTGAAGAAAACGATTTATGCTTGCTCCAAAGCTCTGCAGATTACTCCACATCGGTTTATTGCAATAGCAGCCGGTACCTAACGTTTTACTACCAACGTTAGCTTTGACTAGAGTTATTGATCGATTAGTTCAGAATTTTCAAATTTGCAAATGGCATGGGTGCACAAAATCATGCTAATTTCCTAAATTAAGATCGAAATCAAAAAAAATTTACGCCCTTTATGAGGCAGGACTCAAGAGACATACCACCACTAAAACATACAAAAAAATCCGACAACCAATGCAGTAAATCGATTTATATTTTAAAATTCGGAATCTAAGCAGTTTTTGCAGCCTCCTTGAAACAATATGGTGTCTGGCAACTAAGCAATAAAAACCTCAAATTGTTCATGCTACTATCCCACTTTATGCTCCTTTAGATGTGGTATTGCATTCCTTGATAATGCTCCTACTTTTAACTCAATCCATTTTGAATTTTGTGTGCGCTTAATCCACCCTTTAGGATCCCAGATGTACGGAGTTGTGTGACAGACACTACAACGCACACTGTTTCAAGGGAATCAATTTCTGCAAAAAGTCGATTTTAGTATGAATTTTTAAAAATGATAAAACTACAGGCTGCTCAGAATGAATCATGAAAAGTTCATCAAAATGTATTTAAGAAAAGTCAATTTGAGGTGTACAGACTCATTGTGCTTGAAAATCAATTAAAATCGAAATTCAAATTCGCAAAATCATGTTCCGGAAGTATTTGTAACACAGATAGAGTTGCGCATTGTTTCATTTTTTTCAAGGTAAGTACGAAAATCTCTATGTTCTCTTCTCCAATATAGCGTTGGAACCCTTAATATTGTTGTTGGCAACGGCACCGTTTGTTCCGATTCGTGCGCCTGGCTATAAACCAATTGTGGACTCTCAATGAACTTAATCCAATGGTTAGTGTGAGGTCCTCAGCACGATCCACACAAATCGTACGATTCCGTCGATAGGCCTGCTCCAGTTGATGCACCTGAGTGTCATCAGGGTAGAACTGCCGTTGAACAGCGTACCCTTGCGAGCGTTGGCGTAGAAGGCAAATGTGCACGGGTTTCTTGATTTGAGAAGTTCAAAGTTGACTCGGAATGAGTATACGTTGAGGGGGCTGGAGGAGCATGTGTAGGAGACCGAGGCTGCAATGGTTGTGAGCTGGATGCTGGCCGATTCATGTGTTCACTAATAACCCCTTGTGAGTATGTACCACCACGCGATGGGGTATTTCTTGAATAAGGTTGGATATCTATTTTACGTGAAGAGAAATTGCCTAGCTTTGGTCTTGGCTTGGTTAAAATGGGCGATTCCGAAGTAGAAGCTGGAGGTGATGATGATGTAAAGGTTGTGGCAGCCCAAATGTTTCGGTTGGTAGAACTGTAGTTGGTGAAATCAAACTGTGGACGAGTTGTTGCTGTGGTGGTAGTTGATGATGGCATTGAAGACCTGTCACCAAAGGATGTCATAGGCACTAGTGGGGGCAGAGTGCTCTGCTGATAGCTTCCAGGTCGTATGATTGAGTGCTGCGTAGCAGGATAGCCAGGAGCATTCATATTAGGCTCGAGTTGTGAGTTGATATCATAAAAATCAGAAGTTTCTCGAGAAGACACTGGGCTATTAGGTGCACGGTGTGCCATGTTGTGACAGGTTGTAATAATTGGCAGAATTGCAAACAGGGAATGCCTTTGTAACTAAAAAGTCATGAAGCACTAGAGTCAGACAAAGTATCAGTATCTGCGTGCAGATCAAATTTAAGAATTTGCAATCGAATGCAGTTGGGTAATTGAACAAATTGATATCAACCTAAGATTTGCTAACTTAATGTGGCAATGGTAGCAAAATTTTGCGGCTTCACGTGCATGGATGCGTTAGTAGTATAATGTTACAACTTTGTTGAAATTTTGTTTAACTGAGAGCCAGATTGTAGGTAAATTACGCACAAATGTAAAAGAAAGTGTCAAACGAAGTGAATTAAAGTGGATGGAGGGGGAGTTGTTTCCAAAATACCACTGAGCACTGATGTGGCTGAAGATTTGATGAAGAGTGTTCAACGATGAAGGATGAGCTGGATTATTTGTAGCAGCATGTCTGAAAACCAATTCCCAGTTCGTTGTTTATTCCTCAATGGAAATGGGAAATGTCCAGTTTAATGAATCCATTAGCAAGAATATACGATATGTTTTGGTTCAGAAGTCTTTTTTACAAGTGCAGTGGTATAACAGCGGAGATTTTGTTTTCAAAGGAAATTTAGAACAAGCTGTTATCTCGAAAAGTTATAACATAAGCCTTCTTGAATGCTCCACGTCGTTCATCGTTTAGTGATGATACTATCTTTGATATGATCATTGTATCATCAAGCTTTACACTCATATCTTTAAAGCTGTTTGATAGTTGCTCTACCTCTCGATATGCTGTAACAGGAGCATCCGTCTCATTTTTGTATGAAAAGAATCTTGCCAGAGTATGCTGTTTGTTCAGGGTTGAGCTATCGCTATTGATGCTTTTAGCTCATCAAACACCTCCTTAGCTGTCTTGCATTTTATGATGTGGTTGTTTGAGCCGCAGAGAGTGTAGTGCCAATTATGGTCTTTGCCTGATATCCTTCTTTTTCCATTCCTTGAGAAGATCCGCATCAGTGCCATCAGGTTGTGTCTCATCACCGGTTACGACTTCCCATAAGTCGTGCGATTGTAACACAAGTGTTACCTGGAACTTCCAGTGCTCAAAGTTGCCATCATTGAGCTTGACGACGTGGCTGGTGTCGATGTCTCCTTTTCCCATGTTGAAAACGGAGGACAGAAAGCGAGAAGCAGAAAATATAAACGATACGCATTACCTGTTGGGTGCTGGTAGAGACGAAGCCGCACGGCTTCAGTGAGGATTGCGAGCTACGCATGCATATGCATGCACTGGGCCAGTATAGCTGCTTTGCTGAAGCTTGCACGAAACAGGATGCTTGTGACGCTTTGCTTGTCACACAACTGGTATTGTTTATCACTTTCAATGTTATGCACGTGTGCTATTGCACTTGGATTTTCACGGAACTGTTTTTGTTTTTTACTTTCAGTTTGTTACACGTGCACTGTTGCTCTGTTCTCATTCGGATGCTGACGCATTTGCTTCGTGCTGGAAAACTTAAAAACTGCTTACTTACGACAATATAGTTTAAGTTTTTGCTTATCAGTAAGGTAAAAGAGTATTTTCAAACATACTCCTGAATACTAATTGAGTACGCTTCACTGCTTGTTTTATGATAACTCTACGCGATGCTCTTAAATGCTTGCTGATTGTTACTTTGCTGTTAGATGCTACTGTTGATAAAAGTTCGATAAGCTGCGTTGCAATAACTACAACACAGATACACACGATGGTGATGGCTTTATCAACGCCGTCTCACGTTTCCCCACGCTGCACTAATATACCAACTACCCTCTGCTACCATATGAGCAATAATGAGGTAGGGTACGACGTTGTATATTGTGTAGATGAGAGCAATGAAAATGTCGGAGGTTAGTCGGGCAGAGTTTCTGTTCGAGAATACAGAAGCGTACTGATTTATTTACTGGAGAACGTCGGTTTATATACGAAGAACAAATGTGAAAATGCATGTACAAGTTGCATGATTTATCTAATGCTAAAGTCTGGGTCGAGGACACCTGGCAATAAAAGAGAAATCGTCAAGAATGACTAACAACAAAATACTGGAAAAAGGTTGAGTCATAAACAACAAGAATCATGGAAAGTTTTATGATTAGGTCATGTAACGGGACTTCAGGGAAGTAACGGGACAGGGGCAATTAGAGAAACACAAAGAAACATACATGACATAATAATGAATTTAAGATTACAATATATTCTCATACTGCTTCTTCAAAAGCATGTGAAACATGTATATTTATATCCCTACTTTTTTTTAATGAATGCTTTAATGTCATGATGGAAGTAATGACACATTATGTGTTGGAACTTTCACCCAAAATCTGAGAAAGTTGAGAATTGAGTTTTCTTCGTCATCATGTTTTTCATCAAGGAACAGCTGTTAAGCTGCTTAAAAATGCAAGTATTCATTTAAATATCAGAAAGAGATGCAAAGACGACAAAATTCAGATTGTTTAATACCATGAATACATAAGAAAATACAAAGTGCATCAAGACGCTATGCTCCGTCCTTTAATGTACGTTTATTTTCTAATCAGCATTTACTTGCTAGTGTCTGTAATAGCATATAATAAACTAGTTCGTCTAATATTACAACTCAGTTATTGCATGATGAATATAGTAAAATGTTAATTTGTTCTATTATTAAGTACAATGTTAAGTGTATTTTCACATTTTCAACTAGTTTAGCATTTTTGATTCACGCCATTTCAGCTGCATAATCATCGACCTGAGTCTACTGAAACATTTTGGGAATAGTAAAAAAATTATTGTAAAAAAGTTGAACATGCGTCATATCAATTATACGATGATACATTCTTATATCATTTACTATAATACAATATAAAAGCAACTAATGATTTTAAATACTTGTATCAAAATATCATGTTCAGAACAAAAATCAGGTCAAATCCCAATTTTGAAGTAAAGATCTAAAAAACTGTTTTTTAATGAACCGATAAGTAGGAAAATTAAATTTCAGCTTTTAAATTTTATCGCATATACATGTATTTAGTTTTAAAAGAGTTGTATACGGAATAGCTAAAAGGTTTTCCTATTCTTCCCAGCCGAGTTTTCAGCTGCGTCGACCATGCTGAAAAAATTGTCATGATAAAATTTCTTGTGGGCGTTTAAAAGAAGATATTACATGAGCTTTGGAATATTTGAAACATATTCGTCTCTTGAGAGCTAAGTTGGTAATTACGAAAATTAAATTATTCCTGTTGCTGAAAACACTTTAACTGGCAGTTTTATATCGCACAAAATTGGGTTTCCTATTAGTTTTAAGTAGCAAAAGCTCAGCAGGCTTTCCCAACCCACCCTTGCTCAAAATCCAGTAAAATTGGCACGAACAAAGTTTTGTGTGCATGAAAAAAGTAAAACAAACATGACAGGTTTTGAAAATGTGATCGGGCGTATCAATTGAAGCATACTTTCTTCTCCAAAAGGTAGCATCTCCTTCCCTGAAGGAATGTGGCTGGGCAATTTGATCTAATGTGTATTGCTGTCATAAATTTTAGCTTGTAGTAAAATATTTAGAGTAAAAACAGAAGTAGTATGTCCCTTAGCTGAAAGTTGGTTTTATGTAAGTTAATAATTTGAATATGTGAGCAACTCGCGAAGCAAGCAAAACCAAACTTTTAATTAAATTTTGCTTTCAAGTATATTGAATGTTATACAAGTACATAACATTCCTTCTGTCTTTTTAGATTTGTCAAAAAACTGCTTGTTCATTTAAGAAATATCAAAATCTCGAAAAACTGATAAAAAATGGCCATACACTACTCTGACCCGTATATCCCTGTTGCCTCTCCAATGTAAAAACAAAATCGAGTTGCGGTTGAATTTCTACATAATGAATATTATAAATCGCTGAGGTTTCCTTTTACATACTTGAGGCCAGAGAAGTCCTTCAAGCCTAGCCTGCATTTATGTTTCACTTTACATTTGCAAAGCAGTTAATAAACAAGTAAGTCTACATACACCTTTGATTGGGTAATAATTATTTCTAGGATCCTCTTTTAACTCGTGCAAAGTGCATCACAAACAAAAAGTGCAGAAGGTCTTCCTGCAATCGTAACCATTGTGCAAAGCTAAGATTCGAGTTTGACCCACTGTTTGGATGTAATTTTTGTAAAAGATTCATAATGCCATTAACGAGATTGCACGATGATAGGACACAAAAAATTTGTTTACAGCGTATTGATACACTAGACAATGCTCGAAAGTATTAGCCGAGGTATAGAGGATACATGAAAAATGAAAGATGAAAAATTGCACGACGTCAAAATCAGTGAAACCGGGGAGAAATACAATTCAATCCAGAGAAATGTATTTTATTTCACTAACTGCCATAATATTGTAGCTACGCGTACATATTGTAAAAATCTAGTTTGCCTTTTTGTAAAGACGTCCAGATACGGAGAAGCAGTTGCGGCAAAGTTCACAACAAAAAGCACATGCAATAAACTGTTTTATAACATTGTTGAATCGTTACAGTTTTTGCTACCTATTAAATTATGATAAAAGATGTTTTCAAATAAAAGATTTTTAGATTTTATTCTACTGACAATATTTTCAATAGTTTTATGTTTAAATTTTAAGTGAGTGTAAAGCTAATGAACAATTCTCTTTTTCATGTGTAAACGATACCAATTTAAGTATCTGAAGCTACTTTACTGTAGAGACGTAGCGACTATGGAGCAAGGTGGGACCCCCTGCTCCAGGCCACCCTCCTCGAATGAAGAGAAAAGCCGTCCAAAGTTTTGAGAAACGCAAAAAATTACCCAGAATATGACTGTACTATAGTTTTCCTAAATGTCAGTAAATAATTATTGTTGCATAATATGCCAAATTTAGGGATGCCACTTCCACTGATTATTGAAGAACGAGCAATAAATGCATAAGTGTCACTGTAGAATTAGAATTCTGCTCCAAATGGCCCAAGTTCGCACCGCTGGATAAAGCCAGTTACAATTTAGTGGGTGAAATAAAATACGCGTTTCTCTGTATCGCTGATAAGCGGACTGGCGAGTTGGATTTTCTAATTGTTTTATTACAAAAAAGAACAAATCTCAACTATTCACACAAAAAATATCTACAAACAAAATATGCCTTCTGCACACTTTGATGTCCAAGAGCCGAGTGGTTCCCACGTTCTCCTCTCCTTGCCTTGATACTGTCGCCCTGGAGGAACGCATGAGAACAAGAGTGCGTGATGAGCTACCTCGTGCTTTACCACCACTCAATCAGATATTCACTAAAAACCAAATGTGTAGAGCATAGCTCCACCTTCACAAAACAAGTATAACTCAATAGCTACTTTGTTCTACTGAGAGAATGGGTAGAGTAGTCCTATAATGCGACAATTATTGTCCTAGCTTTTTGGAATGTATGTAGTAACACTCAATTCCAGTCAGCATTGTCTCCATTTCACTCGTTAGGGGCGTGCTTTTTCGTTTATTCTGAATTACTGAAACTAAAAAACTCTGTTGAGTTCCATCATGAACAAAAAACAGTGCAAAACTTACGTGTCATTTTTATTATTGTCAGTATTTTAAATGTTATCACGCATTCTGAAGTTGTGAATGTTTTTATTAATTGCCATACGAATCTGCCAATTTTTATAACGATGCCGGTGACCGTTGCTGGAAGTGAGCGGTCCTTTCTAAATTTAAGAAAATAATTGCAATCTTGAAGACTTGATGCATGGCGGCTATTTATTCTCGAAATTTGGGGAACAATAAAAAACTTCATGCATTAATATTTTAAAGCAAAATACCAGCATGAACATTTGAAATGGACGGTTTCTGAATTTTGCTTAAACAGTTTGGCTTATATTAAAACCTTTGCCGTTTGAGTTTGCGCAATTGTATTGATATAATTTATGAAGCAAAATATTCCCATGAATCTTTTTGATCGATTGGTATCGCAGAACAGGAGGGACTATGAGTTTGCTTTTCGTGCAGAAAATAAACTGTGGAAGAAGGATTTAGCGTGAACTTTGAGAGGATAGCTTAAAATAGGTACATTTTGGGGATCTGAAATAGTCTTATCGTGTTGTTCGGGATTTTTTACTCTAAATACAATGAATTGGGTCATAAAATCACATCTGGGTGGATTTTGAAAATTTATTTTCTCTCTCCATGTAAAACTGTATTTCGGGAAAACTTATCTCTCATGCATCATAGTGCTGAGTGACGATTTGGAAGGCAGCAGAATTATTATTATTATTATTATTATTATTATTCATACAAACTAGTGGCCATTATGCTAGTAGGTTATCTTCAATACATCAGTCAATAATTTACATTATGAGTATTTGAACAATTTATGGTGATACAGTAAAAACAAGTAGTACAATTTTTGATTTTTAAACATTTCTATTACATCATCTAAAATGCTTGTGTAGTCAAAAGTGGTTTTGTGTTCAATTTCGGCAGGCAGTAAGTGTTCTTTTATGCTTGTCCTTGGCATGTGTTGATTGCATTGATTTAATTGCTCCCTAAAAAACTACTTGCTGTTGGATTTGTAACAGTTACATTTGCACGTGCTGGGGTGGTGTAATGATGTTCTTTGCTTGAATTTCAAAGAAACTTCCGTCCCGTTGTAGTTGGTAGGTTTTATCAGCAGTCAAGACGCTCATTTTGTGGTAGTTTATTTTTGAGGTTACTCGCTGGGCTGTGAGTTCACGTTTCTTTTTACGGAGAATGCTGTTGGCAATCCTAATCGATTGTGGGAGATCTTCATTAATGAACACTGGTGGCTTTGTCTTGTCATGTTTCTGCCATACGAGATTTCTTCCTTTCATTGATGCAAAACGAATCCTTATTAGCCTGGTTTTAGTTGGTGTGTATTTTCCTAATCTTTCCACCGTATCGATTTGAACATTTTCGGTAAGTATTAGAGAGTTGATTGTGTTTTGTACTTTTGATCGTAGATCATTGTCAGTTTCGTGCTCTTCATCCCAAATTCCCGACATAATCAGGTTTATCTTTCGCACTTCCGTTTCAATTGCATCTTTGTCATTCTGGATCAATGTGATGTCCTTCTGCATGTGGTTGATATCTTCACTTATTCCGTCAACATCTATCTGTAGTGTTTCAACAGTTTTGGTGGTTTTCCTTAGTTCTTCTTTAATTTGATTAATTGTGGCTTCAATGTGATCGATTTTGTCTAGTTTAGTTAGTTTTTCATTGATGTTGTTGAGAATGGCTGTGAAATCTGAGCAGTTTGTGCATTTACAGTCAGCTGTTTTGTTCTTCTTTGGTGGATTTGAGGTCGTGGGTTCGGTCACTATCTCTTCTGTGCTGTTATCCATATTTTCACTTGTTCGTTTTCTAGCTGTTTTGGTATTTGTTGCTTGTCTAGTTTGGACTGCAGTCGCTTGACCTCATTGCTATTAGCTGCTTTGAGCACAATATAGTTAATTGATTCGATGCGATACTTTACTTTAAATCAATGCAAAATGCTGAAACGCACATATAAATACAAACAACTTAATTGAAAATTATTTCAATTATTTATTAAGTGTTAAGGAAAAACGAGAAATCGTTATTTGGGCTGAAAGATTTTTACATTAATCTTATAAAATACTTGATACTTCGTTGGTTTTGTTAATAAGAAGACTTATTGTAACAAAATATTTTTGAAAAATGGTCAGGATTAGGTAAACAACGTGGAACTTAGCTATGTAAGTTTAAATAAATTATATATAGTATATCAATATATAATAGTCAAACAAAAATTTGATTTATATTCAAACCCTTGTCACGGCCTGGTATAAACTAACAACGTCCATGCCACCCATTTCAACAACCGCCCGCAAAATTTTCCAGTGCCACCGGATCTTTTGAGTTTGGGAAAGCAGTTGTAGTATCTTCTAACCAGCGTCTCATCCGGAACTGGTGGCTCAACTGCAATGCGGGAGCCTGGATTTGTTAAAGATGACTGGAACCATATTTCCTCCAAATTCGGGAACATGACCCGGAATAAGTGAATCCACTCCGTGCCAACATCCACACTAAACAAGGTCAGTTGTGTTAGTTTGGGAAACAGGAGAATAATTGATGGGTCCACTTGAAACAGCTGCAAGTCCCCTTCCAGGTTCGCCATATGAAGCGATTGAAGACTTTCCCGGCATTTATTCAGCATGAGGAAAGTTTCGACTGTCAAGCGCAATCCAGGACCACACAGATACAACCTCTCCAACTTGGGACAACGAAGTTTCACCAGGTTCCTGTAGGTTTGGCTGAGCTCAGCTTTCTGCTCGCATGCACACCTTCCACCTCGAACAAAATACAATTCCAAACACACCAAGTTGCTGAATTGTAGAGGTCTCCAAAGTTTCCCTCCAAAAACAAGTGCTTTCACAGTATAAATTTGTCAACTGGTTCCCATACGCTTTCAAGATTGGTCTTACAAAGAAGCCCGGTGGAATGAGACCGTGATAATAATCAAAGTCATACAACATTAAGCCTGTGAGCTTCTCCAGAGGTGGAAAACGGGAGTGTTCCGCCTGAATAGTTCGGCCATTCTTCTCCATCTTCAGGATCATTATGGAACGCGTAGGTCCAATGTCTGCAAGTTTGGAAGATGTCGCAAGGCTGCATTCAAGTCTCCCAATCCGCGTCGGAATGATAAGTCCTTGAAGAGTCTAAGTTGGACAGCGTGTAGCTCGTGGCCGTAGCTCTGAAAAACCTCCATCACGTTGGCCAGTTGCTCTCTCGCATCTTCAAACAAGTTGGCTTCACAATAGCGTCCCAAAAATGGATTACCATTGAAGCCCTGGGTGGCGTCCCTGAACGCTTGGATGGAGTGTGGTCCCCAAAGCGTGTAGGAATCCGCACGAATCCAGTCATTTCTGTCTCCTTCGTCTAGTTGGGCGAGAAAGTCGTCTGCACCAGCTTTCATCTGCTTGCTCACCAGCCGACACTTGGAGACATCGCTAGGAACCAAAGCTGTGGACATCGTTTTAGCAGGATGGGAAGCCTATGATTCATGTGTTAAAAGCAAAAAGAGAACGTTATAATTGGCTTGTCTAAAATAGATTTGAATATTACTCCATAAAAATGAGGTATTTACCAGAGGCAGCAGGGCGGAAGTCTTTTGTTTCTCCAGTAAACTGTGGAGCTCTTGCGAGCGTGAGGCATTCAACAATGACACCACGTCCTTGGGATCTGTCAGATTATCAAAGATGTTTGGCCAGAGGTCCTGAAAACCACATCAATTTAAAACCGAGTTATTACCAAGTTTTTTAAACACCAATGTGAACCAAATTATTTTAGTTACTTACCATAAACGCTGGAGTAAAGTAATTCCCTTTTCGGCTCTCCACGTCTACCTCCATTCCAGCAGCTGCAGACGGAATTCCCATCAGCATCTGGTTGCACGGAAGATTGGATCTTATCCTCGATTTCATTCACCTTTGGCTTCTTTCGAGTGGGCTCACCGTCCATTTTAGATAATTCACCGTTGGCCAAGGTACTGCTGAGCGTTCTACTCTGTTTTGTAGTACAAAAACACAATCAAAAACGAATTAATATCATACCACCGCCTAGTGAGTAGCTTATAAATGATGAATAGTACTGATACTGATATAAGTTTTCATCAAACTGGTCCGACTTACCTGTACTGTAGAAGCCAAATAAAGGGTTCAAGACAGGTGACTTCCTGCAGAATGATAGGTTTTGAAAGGTCTGCTCCAACTAATAGTAATTGAAGACAGGAATCTTGAGCACAATGCAAATGCTCTGAGAGGCAAATATTTCGTTTGACGAAGGATTCGAATTTGAAATTGAAACAAAACGGGAACTTTCCCGGAAGTGAAAATGAAATGTTCCCGTTCTGGGATGAAACACTAGGAAATGTTTCTGGGAACAAAACTGACAATAAGAAACAAAGTTTCTACGATTCTAACTGGTTAATTGCTTACTGTCAGCAGAATGACCAGTGGACCGATTCTTTCGTGCTCAAGACTCAATGGACAAACTGAAAGTGAATGCCCAAAAACACCTTGCGCTCCCTTTTATAGTAGATAAAACAAAGGGAAAGCTAATCTGCATTAATTTACGTAGGTCAAAGGTTGATTAAGTTATGTAAATCCTACAAGCTAACAATAGGCGGATTAAAAGATTGTTATCTTATCAGTCCCGTAAATGGCAAAAATAGTGCAAAATGTGGAACAAAAGAAACTTGAACCTGATTTTCTTTTAAATTTCACACAAACTGATTTACATGATGATAACTGTGATAAAGCGTTCACAATACGTATGGGCAACTGCTAGCTTAACCCACACTAGTATTCCACAGGAAGAAAACCTATTTTATCATAGAGAAGTTTTCCACGACGAGAGTTGTAATTGGCTGTCGTTGTTCATCTGCTTTGCCGTTAGATCAAGCATGCATTTTGGTTCATACGATTGTAACAACAGAGCAAACTGTTTGATGGGGAACCAAATGATATCATAGGTCGGCTGGGTTGTATTCTTAGATGAGCTTCATTTAGCAGCGCTCAAAGAACGCCCCACTTTCCAAGGAGAAAGCAATCCATTTTCCTACCGCAAATGATCGAAATTGAGACTTTCATTTGCTATTGAACCAATAAAGTGTACTTTCTACTCAAAATATGTTCACTCTTTTTGCTGATGAAAATAATGAATTTCGTTGAAGCTCGGAACTAAGGGCATGGTTTCGGTTATTTTGTGAAATTTTCATTCAACTTAGATGACAAAGTGCCCCACCAACTGTCCAATTCTCAGTTGGACAAACGAAATGAAATGATTAGGATAGATGGATGTGACTTCTTTTCAAGTTCTGGATGTTGTTCTTGCTCTCACTAAAATTCCTTAGATACTAGTCAACTACATATATCCTGTAGCAAGTCATTAGCCATCTACATCGTCATCTCTCTCAAAAAATTACAGCTGAAAATGGCACTTTGCTTGAGAAATGCACACGGATTTAGTCTACAAACGGCTCGTAGGTTTATGACTATCTGTGTAAAAACATTCTCCTGCTGAAAAATCCAAAACGCATCTGTGAAATAAGAAATTGTTTGTAAACAATACAATTATATAATGGAATATAGTGCGATAGAATAAATGATTGGGAATTAGGAAATTTTAATAACTCCGTAGAATTATTTTTGTTGAGGGCAAATAAGTACGATGTGGATGAGAGACCGAATACTTTGTTCGTTTTTTATGCATATTTTAAAACACAAATATTATGTGAGAGAACCCAAGCCCAAACAAAAGTTTATTGCGGGATGAAGACACAGTGGTTGTGGGTCCACGTCTAAATTTCATGTTTCCTTTTCTTTTAGCCCTTGCAAAATGTTAGTAGGATCGCTGGTGAATAAGATGCAGAATAATTTAGAGAATGATTATTAATGATTGGAAGCGGTAAGAAAAATTTTCAGTATATTACGCAGATCGTCACCAAAGCCATTTGAATCATAGTTTTACACATCAAAGCATCGTAATGATAACGATATAATATCAAATCTTCTATAATATTAGTTTACATTATTGTAATTATTATTCATGCTTCACTTAACTATACACTGTAAATTGGAGTAAAGGCAGGTTCTAAAAAATTGACATACAGTTTCTCAATCAGACACTGTAACCTTACCGTATTATGACTCAATATTTGTCTGAAAAACATCAAACCTAATACAAACACAACTTTCATACAGAATATAGAAGGTTGAAAACTGCTCTAGTGTATAAATACACAAATATGAAAAGGTGAGGAAACCTTGAGTAATAAATAAATTCAATAAAATCATACTGTATCGCCATCGTATTTGCTTATTGATCAAGAAACAGCTCGAGAATAATCCTCTGGCATTATTCATACAACTTAAAAATTGACTATCGCATACTCGAGACAGCAGCAAAAACATTTCTTGGAATCGGCTAGGGACTCTTTAAAATCAGTGGTGGAGCAATGTGACTGGATAATGCAGGTGTGCAGTAGCTAAAATGTGAAAAATAAATGCTCTTGGAGCAACTGCATTGTCATGATTTTGAGGTACAGTTTAGTTTGGCTGTGCCGTGCTGATGGTTGTAAGCTGAGTTAACTGGTTTACACTGTAATTTACGGGTAATCAAGTACTCAAGTCAGTTGACCGCTTTGCGAAGTGGATTCAATTCGGTACGTTTCATTTGAATAATACCAAAATCAAACTTTTGCACTTAAAAAATTACATTACTTCATATTACAAGCGACTGCTTTTCCCCTTTTTTGAGTCTTCAAAGGTGTGAATTTTTATGCTGTAAGTATATGAGGCAAAATTTAAAGGAAGTTAACCCAACACGCTGACTAAAATCGTAACCGTATAACATTATTTGACTCTCTAGAAATGAGCTCAATATCAATCAGCTTGGTTTTAAAATCATAAAAAATTCTGAAAATATTTTATTATCAAAATCAATGTACGAAACTACAAAAAATTAGATAAAAACTAGTGAATAGAGACTCTTACATCAAGGTAATCAAAACCAAATAATCATTGCAATTTTTAATAACTTGTTCATGAGATAAAATTTTGAAATGTGTAAAATAGGGAACAAGTGCTAAAAATTGAGAATTTGGAGGTCAATATTATTTTGTTCCCTTTTAGCAATTGGATAATACCCATTTCATCTGAGCAGCTCCAGTAGTTTTTTAAAACAAGACTAAAATGGAGCAAGGTCCGCCAGGTCTTTTGGGGGTGCCACTTGTGGTAATAATCGTACACAAATCAACTATTAAATGTCGATGAATATTTAATTATACAAAAAACTGAAATCGGCTTTATTTTGCGATATTGAAATGAAACAAATGTTTTCTAATTCAGATCCAAGGGAGCATTTTGTCGCTTCTAAGCGCATCAAGAGAGCAGCTGAAAGCGCTCGTCAAAGTTTCCAGAGAACGATAGGCTGGATTGACAGGCTTTGCTTCCCGACAATTTCCAGGAACGATTACTGCAGAACAGCTTTTGAGTGCGAATGAGCGGCCTTTCACCTCATTTTTAAATCGGAATCAAAATGCTCCCTCCACTCATCTTATAACTAACCTCATGTAGAGAAGCGGGGTGAGAATGTGGGATCGTAAGTAGTATAAAAATCGAACGGTTTAACTATCAGCGATGGACCTTCGTCAAAGAGCGTGTATCTGACCGTATCGCCAACAATGTGCGCGCTGGCAGGTTGCAGCGCTGCAGCTGTTCTTAAAAGAAACAACAAACCAGACGCAGCAGCTGGCCAGCAGCAAACAAAGCTTGTACAACCTGCTCCGTTCTATGTACAACAAATGCGCAAGTCCCCTCCTATGGCACAAACCAACAAAGTCAGTAGCCCATAGAGAGACTTGACGGGAGGGATAGGGACGAGGGCTGTTTGTTGTGTGCAGCATGCATGTGCATCATTTCATGCCTAACAGAAGTGCATACTTTCCTGTCGCTTCTCACTCACACATCTCCATCACTGCAGCACAGCTCACATCAAAAGTTTCTCATCATCAAGTTTTGGTTATTATTATTTGATTTTCAAACCGTGTATCTCATCATCATCATAAAACAACAACCACGCGAACCAGCAGAAAACAAACGTAAGTTTTTCAAATTAAAACTATCTCTTCCTCTATCCTATTGCTTTGCTCTCTGATCTTTACTCTCTTATTTTGCTCTCTGATTTGGAAACATTTGCTAGAGAAAAATGCAAACAAAAACGATATTTGCTCCCATTGAACCCTTCGTCGGGGGAGCAATCAAGGCATGATTTGTAGGGACCATTGCATACATATTCTCCAATTCATACGCTTCCTTATTTCAATTTCAAAGCTCGTTTATATCATATAATAGACTACACTCACATCAGTCAATAATCAAGTTATAATAATTTGGTTTCAAACTATTATGGTGGCAATAACCAGAATGATATTAGGGAGCAAACAAATGAGATCAAACTTTTGCATTTCTTGGTCTACTTGCTCAGCATCGGATCTTTCTTCACTTGTCATCCGTTATTTCCAGTTTCTCTCGTCAAATGGGTCTTGTGATCCACGTTCCTTTTAAAAATAAAATACATGCTTATCATTGTTTAAAATATTAGGCATGATAGGAGCTATTCCTACTCTTACCACTGCTCAATGCAATGGACACAATAGCTATACTCACAAGGAAGGCTAACTTTAGTCTATTTTCCATACAAATACTCCAAATTTCTTCTTCAAAACTGCCAATGCTTGAAAGCCCGGGCGAGACACTAAGACAAAAACAGAATCAAACTGATAATGGTCATGACGAGAAAGCAAATTCCAAAGAATGAGATTGGTTCTGAAACAGCCCACGCAGTATGTGTGTGGAGAATGTTTTGCACCGTGATACTAAATGGGGAAATGAAATTTGCATTCACCCAAATCTCACAAATAACAGTTAAATTTAAGTCTCTTACATAATGTGCATCGCCAACGTGATGTTGACACTGCCGCATTCAAGTCTTTTGCGAGCTAGAATTTTTTCAAATCACGTAAAGAAAACCGCACATATCTATTAACAAACCTCATCCTCCTCCAAACTCCATTTTCATATCATTCTTATCCGTTCCAGTTTTATAGGGCATTCATCAGACTTAGATTGGTGATTCTCCTAAAGTAACATAAGATGATACAATAAAGAGAATATGAAGTAGCAACTTTAGTATGTATTTTGGATGTATGAAACTAAGAATCCAGTTTAGCAACAAGACAGCCAGCTCAGAACTTATCGTAATCATAATCCTTCTTTTCTTGGCTATTTCATATTCCATCAGTTTCTGTTCATTAGTCCGTCCTTGAAGTGAGCCTTGCCGTGATAAATATGTGACGTGATGATTATTATGATGAAGCACATTTTCTTTTCTATTTCCATCCATATACGCTAGACTAGCATCGACAAAGACAAATATCTCATTGTTTTTTTCTCTCTCGGTATTTCATAATAGCATGGGTATGGAAAGAAGTGGAAAACATGTTTAATTGTATAGACGTAAGCATTCCATTATGTATATTTGTATGTATATGCTTACATTTACGTATTGACCATATACTTCATCTCATTATCCGTTCCGTCCGTCTTTTTCTTCGTCTCGTTCTCGTCCGTCATCCCCAATCCAAATCAAAGGCTCATGGAATATGGATATTATATACAAACAAACCATACAAACTATGTTCTTGGAGTGGATCCGTCCGTCTATTGTACTTCTTGCAACATGAACTCGCATCATCATCCTTTGTTTTTTCTCCGATTTTCTTCTCATAGCGTGATATGATACGAGGTTGTGTATTAGGATACTTTAAGAAAGATACATATTCCTTCCTTATACACATCTTATTATGTGTCCTTTCCTTACATTGCATGCATCTCTCACATCACAACAGCCCATATTGTTAGCATGCACACTTATTCTTTCCATCTCCTTCCAACACGGAATACTGAGGTAAAATGCAATGTTGGACAAAGCACGCTTACAGTTTTTGAGAGATAACAACCAGAGCATATGGTTGGATATATTAGGGAATCGTGACAGCATATCAACAGCACCACGTTTTCCTTCAAAAAGCTCAATTCTTCTGTTCACACACTCATGGGAGTTTGTACACATTATTATGAGCAAGTCAAGCATGCCGTCATATGTTACTCATTGCATAGCTATGTGTGATGCGATGTAAGAACAAGGCAGGCAGAGTAAATACGTACATTATTTGCTACAATTCTATACATAAATATGGTTGTGTATGGCATGGCATAGATATGAATGCATTCGTTTAATGAAGCATGGATATGGATAATACGGAATGGAGGGCCTCGAGTTTTTGCTCACACAATCCTCCTGGGAAATTCTCCGCTTTTGTATTGGAGGTTGCTAAATTTGTGAGCTAAATCTGGTATTCCCGACTCACTCATTTTAATGAGAACAAACATTCTCTGTTAAAAACTTTTTCCGTTTCAACGTTCGTTTCCAATCTCTTTTTGCCACATTTAAATCAGATTATGTTCATGGTATGCACTGATGCCATAACCAACGTGTTAGAAATGCAAAACAAGGTAATATCCAGCAAGTCGTCCTTTCTCAGAAAAGGCTTATAGCATTAAATGGCAATAACGGAAAGCACTTCCACATGATAAAACATGCCAATTCTCTTGAGCTTACTTTTCAAACTACGATGGTTCTTGATGATTTAAAAATTTGTCAGAATTCACCACTTCTTCATACAATAATAATTATAATCATTGTGATATACTGAAACAGAGCTCGAGTGGTACAATGGGGTTTGACAAAACTATGTATTCATTTACACATAACTCAATTCATTGATAATTTGATCATCCTTTGGAAAGTATTCAAATTATATTTAAAGTCAATTCAAAGTCTCTGCAGCTAGTATGATGTTGTATTCAAAACAATGTTGGATGTATTTATTACTCCCTTTATATTATAGAAAAATATATACATATTAAGTTTCTATTTCATAAAGTCTTCTGCTCGATGGGAAGTTAAATCATGCTAAGCACAAATTACATGAACATCAGAGCATCACAAACTCAATCTTTAAACAGCTAGAATGATAGAAATACGATCCTTCTACATCTTGATTTTTTTCATTATTCAAAATGCACGTTCATGGTTAACAACTTTTGGAAGCTTTCCTTACCACGTTGTTTTGCACAGCACATGTACTTATACGTCAATCTGCAACGATGACACAGACAAAGTACAGCAAGACAAGACAATTAAATCAAATCGTGATAAGTAAATTGGTACACGATAATAATAAGGCCACAGGCTAACTAGCGTTTCCGCCATCCAATTTGTCCGACATAAACTGGGTTTCGGAACTAAGTATACATACTGACTATATATATAAATGACTGGAGGTTTCGTTCGGTCCGCCAGAATCTTAATTAAAGCATTCATCATTATCTCCCTTTTAACTTGAAAGAAAATTGAAAACTTGTCTTCGGTTATTACATTCATGTAATACAAAGGCTGCTACGCACTAAAATCTATTTGAAGTGAATTTCTTGTAGCTCTCTGCAAATTGTGGACGTTTTGCATAACTTGACGACTTCCTTCTATCTCACACCCTTGCTTATCATTAAATATGAAATATAAACGAGATTTGAACTACACTATAATGTTCTTACAATTATTAATAGATTATAATGAATTACTTACAAATGTCGTATACCATCATACGAATAGCAATACAAATATAACTGCAAAGAGATCTGTCAATTTAATAAGTAAAATAATGAACTTTCACTAGTTCTGATTATCTCGTTTGTATACATAATATGGGCATCTTTATCTGCGAACGGAGGGGCGGGAAGGTCCTGTTAATTAAGAGTAAATGCATAAATTACCAAACTGCAAGCATTTTATGCATTGCATATGTATTTGTTATTTGACTCACAATCAAGGTGAGTTCTTGCAATAGAGTTTCTCAGCCTTGAGAAAGTTGCAAATGGTCATATCATACTCCACTCCGACAACATTAGCGTCCACAATCCAGTTTGCTGACGGGCCGACCCAGTAGCCGAAAGCTGGTACAGAGAGAATTTTCAATTCGCTTCAAGAGTCGATTCTCCTTCTGTGAGAGACAAATTGCATAAATTAGTATCTTTATGTCCAATAATTAGAGAAATGGAAAGTGAACACTCACACTGCAGTCAAAGTAGAGGAAGGTGAGCTGATTCTCTTGATACTGAAACAGCTGCATCCTAATCATTCCATTGTTGATTGTAGGAGCATTCCCGTCTGAGCTGAGCACGTGTACATCAGCAGAGTTTGTGCAGTCTCATTGTTTGTAGCAGCATCCCCGATTGTAACGGGTTCATCAGACTTGAGCACTGGTGCACTCTCATTATCCGAGTTGATTAACTCGTGCGCATTTGAATTGGGTGATTCGATCCCATCACCACCTGAATTGGGTGACTGGAGCACGGGAGCAGCATCATTTGTTGATTGAGTTGCTTCATCTGGCCTAGTAGCCTCGAGAACAATTTTCGTTTCCTTCTTTTGTTCAATAGATTCGTTGCTGGGTTTGAAATGATGATTGTTTCATTTTCGTTTCAAATTCCACCTTCCTCTCAACAAGCTAGCAACGGTTTTGCACTGGCTTTTCTTTGTTGCTTTGAAACGAAGTTTTCCAAACTTCTCGCTCAACTTATGGCATGAGCCCTTCTCTTTGATTACAAAAAAGGCACAGCCTTTAAGATAGGCACTTGGTACAGTCCTCCTTCCTTTGCAAACTTCCCCACAACAGCAGGCACACAGCCAAAACAAACAAAAGTAACAACTTCATTATGAAAAATATGCAAATAATTAGTCTAGTTTCGTCTTATTCCCAACTGGACAGAGTTCTAAAAGGGTGTGAGCAAAGTCACATTTATTTGACAAGCATGACATATTCGTATACTTTGTTTACAACACACTCTCCTTTTCGTTTTGCCATCATCATCAGCAAGAGAAAACGTGCACGCAGGTTGGCAAGCTTGAGGTGGTGGGTGGAAGGAATCTGTGACTATATCCCAAACATGCTCTCAGCTGCCTCTCTAGACACTGCAGCTATAGCATGAGTCATTGTGTTGGCTATATACATATAATAAAATCGAGTTTCAGCTCTTTTCATAATGAAGCAAAATCCTAATTTTGAGCACTTACATGCTCCTGTAAAGTTGGCTACATTTTCAACCAGCAGCATGAATTTAAATGTAGGAGGATGTTGAGGATGGCATTTAATTTCATATATTCAAGCTGATGCTTATCAAAAACAAGAGAGAGTAAATCCTTTGCGGTCATATCCGTAGCATTCTTTGGTAGAGGCTGAGAAAAATGAAAATATTATGAAATGGAGCATGATGCTTTCGTAGACTTTTTTCGTAGAGTGCGTACCCTTTGTTGGAAGGGGGCCAGGGCGAACGGTGGTTGTGGGTGAAGGTTGAATAGTTCCTTTTCCGATTCCCACACTGCCAACCAAGTAATGAAAGAAAGACACAAGAGAATAATAAAGCCAGCTGATATCAACTTTTTGATATTTGATGAGCATCTTGATGATGGAATGAGAGGTTGATTAGGGTCAGTTCCTTCGTCCGATTGAAGGTCCACAACTGAAATGTTTTCGTTGGTTTAGATGGATATGCAAAATGTGTTTAAAATGTAATGACGTTATAAGTTTTTACCAGTTTCGTTATCCAGTAGAGCCATTATTATGTTTCAGAATGTCAACAGAATGATGAATGCACAAGAGCAAGTTATTACCATGAGAGCAAGAGCGCGAGTGAGTGAGGATTCTATGCGATATTATGCACAGAGAGTGTGAAAAGGAAATGGTACGCGATAAACGCATTGGGTTTTTGTGACTCTTCGAGTCTTTATATATCAAAAGGCTGTGAGATCAAAAAATGTATAATGTGAGATCAAAAAAAATGCATCAAAATATTCACAAGAGAACAAAAATGAGATCCAAAAAAATGTCAATAATAAAATGGTATAAAATGAGTATTATAAAATGTCAATGAAAACAAAAACTGTGATGCTCGGCAGTCTGCAAGATCTGAAACAAAAGGAACAGAGTCGCGTTAGTTTCATTCATTTCCACTCAAACCTTCTTTC
>LJIJ01001991.1:0-32791 GCA_001718145.1 Orchesella cincta
AAGAGAAGATCTCTCAACTCATGAGCAACACATGTTTCATGCTCATGTTCATCATCATCATTCCAAAGCTCACTTGCGTGAAACGAATGGTTTTCATTTTACGAATAGGAATGGTAGGCCTTGTTCTAGTGGTAGCTAATTGATCGTAAATGTGAGGAGCAAAGATGTAATGCTGTAACAAAAAGTAGTGTAGTCAAACTTTGAGAGGATTTCAAGTTACACAGAATAAATCCACAACGTCCACCATCCACCATGCAGTTTTTCATCACCACCTGAGTCAATGCTGAAGCAGAACGTATTCTAATGCTGCCGGTACGGCTGGAACTGTTTAGACAAAGCAAATCATCTTTTATGGAAAAGTGTATGAAAACGTGTGCAGACATGGAATGTGTACTATATGAGGTAGAAAGTAGTACAAAACAACTGGAATTCATTAACTTCGTCAATATTTTTAATACTTCCTGAAAATCAGCATTAAAATTTCAGAAAAAACAACAATAAAATGTAAATGTATAGCAACATGATAATACAAACAGGAATCGTAATGGAACAATAGAATTTATAAGAACTACTTGGTAAATGTAAAATAAATGTTTTTAATCTCAACCTCTCAAATCACTATCAGGTCGGGCTAACGATGAAATCCCAGTGGGTGAGATGAATACAGTTGATTGGCTGAATACATGTAAAAGTTGTCTGGCATCTTGATTTGCGCTCTGGATCCATACCTCGCTGATCAGTTTCAAATAAAATATTTCATGCCAATTTGTTTTGCTTTCTACTGCTATATCTAGATCATCCGCTACTAAAGATGCTGATAAGATACTATATGTGGAACATACCTTCAAAAATCTTTTTTGCTGCCAGTTTAAAATCGCCCCCGAATTGTTCCCAAGGTCTGTGGCTAGCAAGTTGGTTGCATAAGGGTGCAAAACATTTTATTCAGGGTTTCAACGGACTTCTGTATGTACTGCTTTATATCTGCAGAGTCGTGGCCTGTAAATTCAACAGTTAAAAACTGTACAAACTCCCAATCGTTTATTATACATTTTGATGATGATAATTTACTCGTACCTGTCCTCAGAAGTTTGAACCTTTTTTTAGCAGAAACTACTTCCTCTCTACCTGAAACTTTATCGGCATGGTCCCATTGTCATAAGTTGTTGCCTCTTCAATGTCTTGAATCTTTGCTCTTCTATTAGGCAATCTGTTAGGTTTAACATAATATTTTAATACAAAGCACAATGATTTAGGTTGAGTTTAAAGTTGAGAAAACTTACTTGGGATGCTACGACTCTACGCCGGTATAGGTAAATACGCACATGCTACACTTGCATTCCTTATATGGACAATATCTTTTGTGGCTTTTAGATGGAACTCCTTTCCATGATTTTTACAGAGAGCGCAGGCAAGGAACCTTGTTTTCTAGAAAAATTATTATTGTGTAAAAATGGGAGAAAATATGATTTTTGTATAATGAAGATTAACAGACTTACTTTTCGAACTTTACGTGTGTGATTGAAAAGGGGGATTCCTGTTTTATTGCACTACAATAGTAGGGAAATATTCAGGTAACTTGAGTCAATTCCGATTCCATTTTGATTTTGACTTGTTTCTCCATAAATGAGGAAAATTCTAGTTTTAACTTATGATAAAGTAAGTTTTTAAGGCTGTTCTGGATGAATGCTAATTTGTTCGTCGGCTGGAACAGATTTAACATTCCAAGTGAAGAAACCCCTTTTTATGTAGTTCATTGAAGATTGGATTGACCTTTGTTTTCTTGGCTGCTAATAAAACTTAGTTTCGGGGTTGATGGGAATATACAATGCCATTAAACATCCATATTGCTACACTTTTTCACAGAATTCTTAGAACTACAAGAAAGAGGTAGAAGCTTTGAGTTGATACCAATAAAAGAAGCAGTGAATAGTTTTGCAATCATGTCAATATATTCGCGACGATATTTAGGCATATAAGGGAAAAAAATTCCTAGTTGTCGAATTGCAGCCCCACTAAACTTGCACCTGGGATATAAAGTACTGCGTTTTGACTCAACTGACTTATACAAATTCGCACCCTTCGTATTAATTACATGTAAGTTGAAAAAATAAAGCTTGTACTGATACGTAATCAGCTAATGAATTATATAAATAAACCTCATATCAAAATTAGAAATGAGCCTCATATCAAAATTAGAAACTACCCTCTTGATAATACTGTCCTATTTGTAGGATTGCTAACTTCACAGGTAAATGACTCTGTGACCCTATATTGGATTTTTTACGTATGTTGCGTATGAATTATTAACTGTTAAAAACAAAAACGTAATTCTAATTTACTTTATACCTTTCGTATCCATAACATATTATGCGTAATTAAATAAGTCCTCACATATCATATAAATATTCTTTGCCTTGTGAAACTCCCTAAGCATTTCCATGATTTGTTTGAAGATTTGCATGTATATAGTTCATGTAAGAGGAATACGTTGTGTATTCTCCTTCAGTACATTTTTCTAAATGCATAGTTTTATTTATTTCTCGCAAAAAATACTAGAGACCTAAGCATTACGTTATTATTTCCTTGTAGACTACATAAGGTTTAAGTCAATAATCATTAGACTATCTAGCAGAGATGACACGTGGGTTAGCATGGGTAGGTGGGCAGCGCCTTTAAAACTGGGTTTTAATGGGCCCAGCCTTATGTTGTATTTATCTGTTTAATGTTACTTTTTCCATTGCCTGATTATCAATTAGGCAATGATTGCTCCCTTGTGTCATGGCTTTGACTAACTGTGTAACTAATTAGTTTATTTCATTATTATTATATGTTTATATAAAAATAAATTGATCTCATTTGACCTGAAGTAAAATGTCACTAAATTATATACTGTAAGGAATTTAAGATCTTATTGATCTATTTTCAAACATTTGGAGAAATCAGGGCCTGTTATCTACATTTCAAACTGTCAGATATGATCACCGGAACATGCAAACAATACATGTCACTACGTAAAATACGTAATAAATTAATATTACCCGTTCTCCTAATTAATGCCCATTTGAACCCGTTTTAACCCACAAAACCCGTTAAAACCCTTACCCACCGGGTTTTAAAATCATTACCCACGGGTTTTACCATATATGCTATCTAGGTAATGGTTTCATGCATTCTGCACAAATATCAAGTGACCTTAATAAATAAATAATCACAAACTTATAAAAAACGGTACGAAATTTCCAATAAAGGACATTTAAGCATCAAGAGGCACATTTAAAATTTGGACATGGGGCTGGTTTCTATTTTTTTGCTGGTACTTTATGTTTGGTTCATTAGAATCAGCTAGTATTTGTAATGTTCGTTGTAACATCCCGTGAACATTTCTCATATCGTTTCATTGCTTTTTAATGTATATTAGGATTCCTGAGTATGTAGAATTTGGCCCATGAGAATGTTCTTGTTTGAATAAAAAATATTTTTCCTTGATATAATCCTGTCAGTAAGAAAGTTTTGATGGAATCAATTTTTAAGGAAACTTTTTACATATAATAGTGAACAGGCACAAATTGTGGAACGGACATATTTCTTGCTTCTATTTTCACACGTGATTTCTAATTATTCTATTTTCTTATTTTGTGCAATACTAGACGGATTGTATCAAATTTTTAAACAACGCCAGTTCCAACGCGGGAGGTAAAATCATAAGCACTTCTAACTGGTGCACAATTGACCTTTTCGGACAAATAAATGGTTTAGATGGAATGAAATCACGACCATGGAACAGAATTTAAAAATTACGGTTTCGAAATGTTTGACACATTTACAACCCTGCAGATGGATTATGCAACATTAGTAAGCCCATAAACTGATAACTGCAGTGGTTTTAGAAAAGTACATTTATAATCACTTGAAATGCTGTATCGTCCCTTGAAAAGTTTTCCTGAAGGTAAAATCATTTCCTTGAGGACGAGGTTAGGTCCATTTTATTACTGTTCGATGGTTGGAAAGCTAACATAATCATATTATTTTACAATCTCAATATTCTATGTTAACTCTAGTGGGTATTTAATTATATGCTGATTTATGAGAAAGATAATGTGTAATTGTTACCATCTCTGACGTTTTTAGCTAACAAAAAAAATTTATCTGGCTAAGAAATTATTCCGACCTGGGGTAATGTAATATTGTAACATGATAAACTAAAATGTTTGAAACTGTAGGTCAAATGACAAGTCTAGGATTAGAATACGTGTGTGAAAAACCTAAATAAAATAGTTATGTCATTTCTTAAGGCACAGAAAATGTAATTCATTAACAATTGATCACAAACCATTTTTTAGTAAGGAACAAAGTCTTTATAATATAATGTGTGCAACTGTTAACAGTTAGACACATTATATTAATATTAAGTTTTTAATCCACTAAAAATGAGCGGAAATAGTAATGGAATTTTCTGAAGGCATTGGAAAACTACTTTATTAACAACTTATTACAAACAATACATGTTTAACAGTAAGGAATTGGCTTTACAACTGTATGTTATATGTAAAACTGCTAAATTATTATAGGGTATAAATTAAAAATCATAATGAAGGGTTTAACCCACAAAATTATACATCAGATGCAACTTGTAACTATCATTGCAAAATTATTCCAACGACTAGAATACATCAGGTTTTCACCTCATAATTAGTACGGTCGAATTTGCTCTATTATTACTACGGTCTCGGACGGCAAGCTTCAGCAACGCATCATTAAAAGTCGACACAAGGTGGTCCATTTAAATTGAGCTTTCAGCTTTTTTCACCATAAATCTACACTGGCTGCAAAGGGATATAAAAATAATTAAATTAAGGTTGTAATATACGCTTATTTACTACGTTTTCTCACCAGTATAAAGTGCAAAGGTTTTAAAACGTCATGAAATAACGTTTGGGCATCCACATAATAATTTCCTAACCCGAACCGTGTTTATCACTGGGTTTCATTCTGGCTGATTGTTTTACAACATATATTGACGCTTTCAGTGAACATTTTTACACCATTCAGCAGGAAATTATTATGTGGATGCCCAAAACGTTATTTCATGACGTTTAAAACCTTTGCACTTTATATACTGGTGAGAAAACGTAGTAAATAAGCGTATATTACAACCTTTAATTATCTTTTATATCCCTTTGCAGCAGTGTAGATTTATGGTGAAAAAAGCTGAAAGCTCTAATTTAAATGGACCACCTTGTGTCGACTTTTAATGATGCGTTGCTGAAGCTTGCCGTCCGAGACCGTAGTAATAATAGAGCAAATTCGACCGTACTAATTATGAGGTGAAAACCTGATGTATTCTAGTCGTTGGAATAATTTTGCAATGATAAGTTACAAGTTGCATCTGATGTATAATTTTTGTGGGTTAAACCCTTCATTATGATTTTTAATTTATACCCTATAATAATTTAGCAGTTTTACATATAACATACAGTTGTAAAGCCAATGTTCCTTACTGTAAACATGTATTTGTTTGTAATAAGTTGTTAATAAAGTAGTTTTCCAATGCCTTCAGAAAATTCCATTACTATTTCCGCTCATTTTTAGTGGATTAAAAACTTAATATTAATATAATGTGTCTAACTGTTAACAGTTGCACATATTATATTATTAAAGACTTTGTGCCTTACTAAAAAAATGGTTTGTGATCAATTGTTAATGAATTACATTTTCTGTGCCTTAAGAAATGACATAACTATTTGTATTTAGGTTTTTTCACACACGTATCAGAATCCTAGACTTGTCATTTGACCTACAGTTTCAAACATTTTTAGTTTATCATGTTACAATATTACATTACCCAGGTCGGAATAATTTGTTAGCCAGGATAAATGTTTTTTTTGTTAAGCTAAAAACGTCAGAGATGGTAACAATTACACAGTATCGTTCTCATAAATCAGCATGTAATTAAATACCCGCTAGAATTAAAATAGAATATTGAGATTGTAAAATAATATGATTATGTTAGCTTTCCAACCATCGAACAGTAATAAAATGGACCTAACTCGTCCTTCAAGGAAATGATTTTACCTTCAGGAAAACTTTTCAAGGGACGATACAGCATATCAAGTGATTATAAATGTACTTTTCTAAAACCACTGCAGTTATCAGTTTATGGCTTATTAATGTGCATAATCCACTCAGGGTTGTAAATGTGTGCAAACATTTCGAAAACGTAATTTTTTACTTCTGTTCCAAAGTCGTGATTTTATTCCATCTAAACCATTTATTTGTTCAAAAAGGTCACGTGTGCACCAGTTAGAAGTGCTTATGATTTTACCTCCCGCGTTGGAACTGGCGTTGTTTAAAATTTGATTACAATCCATCTAGTATTGCCCAATATAAGAAAATAAAATAATTAGAAATCACGTGTGAAAAGAGAAGCAAGAAATATGTCCGTTCCACAATTGTGTCTGTTCGCTATTATATGTAAAAAGTTTCCTTAAAAATTTATTCAATCGACAAACTTTCTTACTGACAGGATTATATCAAGGAAAAATATTTTTTATTCAAACAAGAACATTCTCATGGGCCAAATTCTACATTACTCAGGAATCCTAATATACATTAAAAAAGCAATGAAATGATATGAGAAATGTTCACGGATGTTACAACGAACATTACAAATACTAGCTGATTCTAATGAACCAAACATAAAGTACCAGCAAAAAAATAGAAACCAGCCCCATGTCCAAATTTAAATTGCCTTGATGCTTAAATGTCCTTTATTGAAATTTCGTACCGTTTTTATAAGTTGTGATTTATTATTTATTAAGGTCACTTTATATTTGTGCAGAACATGAAACCATTACCTAGATAGCATATATGGTAAAACCGTGGTAATGATTTTAAAACCCGGTGGTAAGGGTTTAACGGTTGTGGTTAAAACGGGTTCAAATGGGCATTATTAGGAGACGGGTAATATTAATTTATTACGTATTTTACGTAGTGACATGTATTGTTTGCATGTTCGGTGATCATATCTGCAGTTTGAAATGTAGATAACAGGCCCTGATTTCTCCAAATGTTTGAAAATAGATCAATAAGATCTTAAATTCCTTACAGTATATAATTTAGTGACATTTTACTTCAGGTCAAATGAGATCAATTTATTTTAAGGGGCTTCTTACTTTTATTATGCACACGTATAAATTATATGTATACATACTTTATATAAACATATAATAATAATGAAATAACTAATTAGTTACACAGTTAGTCAAAGACCATGACACAAGGGAGCAATCATTGCCTAATTGATAATCAGGCAATGGAAAAAGTAACATTAAACAGATAAATACAACATAAGCTGGGCCCATTAAACCAGTTTTAAAGGCGCTGCCCACCTATCCCATGCTACCCACGTGTCATCTCTGCAGATAGTCTAATGATTATTGACTTAAACCTTATGTAGTCTACAAGGAAATAATAACGTAATGCTTAGGTCTCTAGTATTTTTTGCGAGAAATAAATAAAACTATGCATTTTAGAAAAATGTACTGAAAGGGAGAATACACAAACGTATTCCTCTTACATGAACTATATACATGCAAATCTTCAAACAAATCATGGAAAATGTGCTTAGGGGAGTTTCCAAGGGCAAAGAATATTTATATGATATGTGAGGACTTATTTAATTACGCATAATATGTTATGGATACGAAAGGTATAAAGTAAATTAGAATTACGTTTTTGTTTTTAACAGTTAATAATTCATACGTAACATACGTAAAAAATCGAATAGGGTCAGATTCATTTAAATGTGAAGTTAGCAATCCTACAAATAGGACAGTTTTATCATGAGGGGTTTCTAATTTTGATATGAGGCTCATTTCTATTTTGATATGAGGTTTATTTATATAATCAATTAAATGCAAGCTGATTACTTATCAGTTCAAGTTTTATTTTTTCAACTTTCATGTAATTATTACGAAGGGTGCGAATTTTTATAAGTCAGTAGAGTCAAACGCAGTACTTTATATCCCAGGTTCAAGTTTACTGGGGCTGTAATTCGACAACTAGGCAATTTTTTCCCTTATATGCCTAAATATCGTCGCGAATATATTGACATGATTGCAAAACTATTCACTGCTTCTTTTATTGGTATCTACTCAAAGCTTCTACCTCTTTCTTGTAGTTCTGAGAATTCTGTGAAAAAGTGTAGCAATATAGATGTTTAATGGTATTGTATATTCCCATCAACCCCGAAACTAAGTTTTATTAGCAGCCAAGAAAACAAAGGGTCAATCCAATCTTCAATGAACTACATAAAAAGGGGTTTCTTCACTTGGAATGTTAAATCTGTTCCAGCCGACGAACAATTAGCATTCATCCAGAACAGCCTTAAAAACTTACTTTATCATAAGTTAAAACTAGAATTTTCCTCATTTATGGAGAAACAAGTCAAAATCAAAATGGAATCGGAATTGACTCAAGTTACCCCTGAATATTTCCCTACTATTGGTAGTGCAATAAAACAGGAATCCCCCTTTTCAATCACACCACGTAAAGCTCGAAAAGTGAGTCTTTTAAAATCGGCATGATACAAAAATCATATTTTCTCCCATTTTTACACAATAATAATTTTTCTAGAAAACAAAGGTTCCTTGCTGCGCTCTCTGTAAAAATCATGGAAAGGGAGTTCCATCAAAAGCCACAAAAGATATTGTCCATATAAGGAATGCAAGTGTAGCATGTGCGTGTTTACCGTATACCGGCGTAGAGTCGTAGCATCCCAAGTAAGTTTTCTCAACTTTAAACTCAACCTAAATCATTGTGCTTTGTATTAAAATATTATGTTAAACCTGCAGATTGCTAATAGAAGAGCAAAGATTCAAGACATTGAAAGAGAGCAACAACTTATGACAATGGACCATGCCGATAAAGTTTCAGGTAGAGAGGAAGTAGTTTCTGCTACCAAAAAGGTTCAAACTTCTGAGGCCATGCTACGAGGTAAATTATCATCATCAAAATTTTATAATAAACTTTTGGAGTTTGTACAGTTTTTAACTGCTGAATTTACAGGCGCAAAGTCAACAGATTTCAAGCAGTACATACAGAAGTCCGTTGAAACTCTGAATAAAATGTTTTGCACCCCTTATACAACCGACTTTGCTAGCCCAAGACCTTGGAACAATTCGGGGCGATTTTAAACTGGCAGCAAAAAAGATTTTTGAAGGTATGTTCCACATATAATATCTGCATCTTTAGTAGCGGATGATCTACATATAGCAATACAACTAATATTTTATTTGAAACTGATTAGCGAGGTATGGATCCAGAGCTCAAATCAAGGTGCCAGACAACTTTTACATGTATTCAGCTAATCAACTTTATTCATCTCACCCACTGGGATTTCATCGTTAGCCCGACCTGTAGTGATTTGAGAGGTTGAGATTAAAAACACTTATTTTACATTTACCAAGTAGTTCTTATAAATTCTATTGTTTCATTCAGATTCATCATTGTATTATCATGTTGCTGTACATTTACATTTTATTGTTTTTTTCGTTTCTGAAATTTTAATGCTGATTTTCAGGAAGTAATAAAAATAGTAACGAAGTTAATAAATTCAGTTGTTTTACACTACTCTCTACCTTATATAGTACAAATTCCATGTCTGCACACGTTTTCATACACTTTTCCATAAAGATGCTTTGCTTTGTCTAAATAGTTCCAGCCGTACCTGCAGCATTAGAATACGTTCTGCTTCAACAATTAACTCAGGAGGCGATGAAAAACTGCATGGTGGATGGTTTAGATTTTATTTCGTGTAACTTGAAATCCTCTCAAAATTTGACTGCACTACTTTTTGCTACAGCTTTACATCTTTTCTCCTCACATTTCCGATCAATTAGCTACCACACTAACAAGGCCTACAATTCCTATTCGTACAATGACCATTTATTTCACGCAAGTGAGCTTTGGAATGATGATGATGAACATCAGCATTAAAAATGTGTTGCTCATGAGTTGAGAGCATCTACTTCGCATTGCAGCTTCTTGATTTACATCCAGCTTTCAGTAAGATAAAGGTGATACTAATCAGTGCTAAAACACACTTAGGATAGTTTAAACATGAAACTTTTCTCAGAGGTTTGGGAACTCGTTCTCAAAAATTCATATTTAGTCCTAACGCCGGTTTACAATTAAGTTCATTTATTCCAATCACTGAATAGTCTAGCAAAAAATTATAAACTTACCTACCTTTTGGCCAAATTTGTATCACTTTCATTACCATTCATCATCATCACAAAACAATTCCTTTTCCGCTTATTGTGAGACCGGTTCTTGTTGGATAATCTATTTGGGCCATATATATAATGTTTGGGTTGGGATTCGTGCCAAATATTATGATGTCATGTGTTAACTTTAAACAGCAATGAATCAAAATGTTGTAATACGAGATAATATTTCGTAGGGTGGTAACGAAACCTTAAAACCAGTTTGAACGCTTTCAAATGATTGCAAAGTGCAATAGAGCTTGAATTCATTCCTGATATTTCCCAATTTAAGCGGATTACGATTGAATGGTGTCGCATGGCACGTGTTATTGATGATGTGTGTACTTACAAAAATCAATCACTCATAGATATCATCAATTCCATACATATCTCAGTGTTGTATATTTGAATTTCAGTTTTAAACCAGACATTCTACTTCTTGATAGTAGTTTAGCTTTAGTAAGACAAATTCCCCCTTTTGTATTTATTAGCTTTTCCAATACCATTACTCGTCATATCTAGCCTGCTTTTCTCTACAAAAACAGCCACAATAACCGAGCACACACTCTCGTTCGTGCAACTCAAGCCACGTATTTCTTTCATGTGTGATTTGAGGGTTCAGATAGTTGCACTCTTGAGTAAGCGTACCTACTTCGCGTAGCAGCTGCATCACACTGTTGTTGTCAGTCAGTGTTCAACTCAAAGCTGCGGTGCCAGCATTCACATGCAACATTCAGTTTCTTCAAACCAGCCTTGGTGAAAGCCGTTCGGCGGAGGACGAACTTATGTTTCTGAAGAAGACAAATTCTCGTGGATTGTGCGTATTTTGGTTTGGCTGTAATTTCTTTTATTTATTGTACAAAAAGCAATTTAACACAAGTCGTACTGTTCCAACAGGCTTGTAGTTTCAAACGCTGTGATTTTATCCTCCTCAAATTCTGCTCAAACAGAAACTTTTTATTTGTGGACGTTCCAGTAGTGGATAACAACAGCAAAGTATATTTGCAAACAGAAATTCCGGTGGATGGTGGTTAATGCCAATTGGTTTTTCACACTGAAATTATTCTATTCATTCTTTCATGTTCGGTTTGATAGTCATTCGTGGATTTAGTATTAATAAATGTCCATACTTCTCAGATTTCATCAGAAGGAAGCAACCCACACAATTAAATAGGATTTCCGAGAATCTCGAACATGAAATTTAGATGAAAGAGGAATCTCATCATGGTGAGTTACGTTCTTCGACATAAACAATAAATATCGTATCTCCCTATTTTGCTTAAATGATATGTATTTAATTTTTGTGTAGGGTTGAGAATGCGTGCTGCCGAAAATTATTTTTAGAAGATGATTTTCAGGGAATTAAATCTACTTCTGTACAGGGTCGAAATCTGTTGTTCTGCTCGAAGTTATTATTGTTCACAAACCTTTTTGATACGGAATAACGGATCTAACCTATAACTTAACTATAACATTAATATTTTCTTACACTAAATAACTAGCTTACGATAACAAGTAGCTTTTAATGAATGAAACAAAGTCTGCATCATATACAAATAGAAGTGTGTTCCATACACTAGCTAATTTGTCCATATTACTGCTTTAAAAAACATCACTTTAACAATGCGACGCGTAATAAAATTAGCTGATTTTATGATTTGGAGTAATAGTGAGTGAGTAGCTTTCCTGTACGAATAATATAGATTTCCAAGTCTGTACTTAATAAATTCAGTAGTTAACGAGCACAGTTAAGACATTATTAAATGCGGCGAATATTGGGTTACGCTTATCAATAATTTGCTGTCATACGCTACAGCAATAAATATTAGACAAGTATGTTATGAAAAGTTTCCTTTTGACATTATCAGTAGTTTCCAAAACAGGAAGATATTGTATTCGCTTTTACATACAACTCTCTTCTCCTCGCATTTAACACTGTCTTTTCACTGAGAACATGAGATCATTTTTGTGCAACAATTACCTTTCGCTATCAGAGTGCTTTAGGGCTTGACCACCATGGGTAATACAAATTTGTTTCCTAATATTATGCAGAAAGTCAAGAATAAAGCATTGTACCTGAGTTTAGCGATATTAAATTCTATATCGTGTTTCAATGCAAACACTACAGATTTCAAGCAATTATTTATAGAGGCTACTAATCATACCCGACACGAGACATAAGTCATCTGCATAAATTATGTGGTTGACAATTGAGTTACTAATCCTCACCCTTCTAAGCTGTATATTCAACAGCACGCTTAAGTCGTCTATAATATAATATTAATATTAAGTGAATGCTTCTGAACGCATTTCCGAAATTTTTTTCATACAAAGGGTACACGATACCACAATGAAAGTTAGTATTTAGGGAGAATTTTGTTGTAGTTTTAAAATTAGCACATGCACCAGAATGCGCCAATTGTGAAAAGACAAGCAAAAAAAGTTCATCATAATTATCTCTAAAAAGTTAAGTGAAAACAAGTATTAGTATGAGCCCATGGATAAATTTTATTTGGAAAAACTTCATGCTCAACGATGTTGTCACTTGTCGATTGTGCCTAATCCAGAATCAAAACCCATTAAAAGTTATTCTGTCATTAAACACAATTCATATGGGATGATACCACCGTATCCTCATGTCAAAAATTATATGTTAGTACTGTCATGTTCTTACTTTAACTCTCTAAATTTCAGTTAATTTTTTATAGTAAAAATATTATACCTCAGACCTCAAACAGACTTTAAGTGACTAATTCATCTCCTTTCCTGTGTTGCTACCTTACAAAAATGTTGATCGGCACGAATAGTATGCCTTAATTTGTGGTTACGAAATAATTGTAAAAACATACCTCAAAGCAAACTCAATAATTGTAATTCTCAAGCAAATTTAGCGTAAAGTAAACTCGGCGTTTGCTTTGTTCAACTGGGTGTTCAATTTTAATTGCAAGGAGGGCAGCAACACATATTTTACAAGCCAAAGATTTGTATCGTTCCTGGAAAATCAACCTGGCAGGCGGACAACTGATGCTTTTCCTTTCTTTTAATAAAATCTTCCATCATTTAAACATAGAGGGTGGAAAGTTGGTTGGTGTAAATCATCACGTCTGAATTTGACGTGATATGACAGGTCTGTGCTTTTGCTAAGGGTTACTAATTGAATTAATGATTGGGCTGTTATACTCACGGATGTGTTAATAACCATTTATTCACAGTTTGGGTGAAAGATCCATTGCGACCCCGTCATTTTGATAAAATCGTTCTCTGCATTATAAAAAAGTTTCGCACCGCTAAAGGCTTTTCACTTCCTCGTCTTCTTGCTAAGCAGACGTCTCAAATAAGTGTATAGTGTGCTTCAATTCCTTACAAAACATTTGTGTACTGAAATTCAGCTAGTTCTTCTTATGGAATGGTAACCGCAATATATGTGAGTGCTTAATTATCTTACGTAGATTTGATTGGAATATAAACAAATTTAGAAATTTTTCTTTTCTATGTATTTTTGATCGTTAAAACATTATACGGCATTTTTATTCCTGGCTGTTCCAATTAGTTAC
Source organism: Orchesella cincta (assembly GCA_001718145.1). Lineage (NCBI taxonomy): Eukaryota > Metazoa > Arthropoda > Collembola > Entomobryomorpha > Orchesellidae > Orchesella > Orchesella cincta. Next base: position 13,820 of record LJIJ01001991.1, read on the forward strand.
CTACTACAAGAACAAAGCACACAATCCTGCTTGTCGCAATTGATGCCACCTATTTTACTTATGTGAGCTTTGAGAAGGTGTTGCTCATGAGTTTAGTGAATCATTTTCTCATCGCAGCGTTGTTGTTTCTTGTTTTACAACTAGCTACCAGTATGAGGCGACTGGTCATGATCAGTGTGGAAATCCATTTCGGAATGTTCAAACTTGAAACTAGTCTTCAGGCTTCTGGAACTGTTCCTCAAAAATTTATTTCAATTTCTATTGAGAACGCAACTTTTTAACCATAATTTTTAGGATGAGTTGTCATAAACCAAAAAGTTTTGTTGCATATCGGCTATGGTTTTCTACGTTGATAATATAAAGCTGTGGTAATAGTGATCGTGCACAAGATATGTATGATCTGAAGTGGGCAGAGTTACTGTTCCACTCAAGGCGATGGTGTCAATATTAACGTGAAAGATTCAGTTTCTTCGTGAATGGTGTTCGGTGGTTAATAGAATCGTTACTGTTTTCAAAACAGGAATGAATTCTAGGAGAGTCCGCTCTTCATGATGATCCAGACAGTGTTGATCTCTTATTGGACCATGTTTCAATAACTGAGTGTGACTTTCTGTCCTTGTTCTATTTATTGACCCGTGAGGTGTGATTGTAAAACACTGTCTCACTTAGCATCTTTGTAAACAAACAAAACTAACAATTCCAAATTCTGTTAGAAGTGCATTTTAACCCCTAATTTGTGAAATATACAGGAATAAGCACGAACCAAAATTAAATCGATTTGTCTCAAGACGCCCCCACAGCCTTCTGCAAATAATGACAGCTCAATAAAACAACAATTCTTGATTTCAAAAAGTAATTATATATAAATATATAAAGTAAACGAAAACATTTTTGCTTGCATATTTTTATCTGACACTTTACTCTCCACGAAACAAGTGTTTCTTGTACAATAGTGGAACGATATTTACCATATATAGTATCGGAAAGTCGACACCCCAAAAAAGGTTGTTTAATTTTCAACTCAATAAAATTTTGTTGTTGTTATATTTGAATTTACTGTAATCCATGTAGATTGCTGTTAGAAGATGATTTTTAACAGGATAAGGAGGAGAAAGATTATGCAACAGAACCTACAAACAAAAACGCGGGAACATTACCCAGTGTCCAGAAACTTTCACCTGTATGCACCCCACCCGCTGATGGTTCCTTTAGTTAACTAGGGTAACGGGAAAATTCAAAATGTCAAAGCTTTTCTTTTTTGTACTCTATAAATAATGGAAAACCAATGGCTTCATGGCAGTTGTATACAATATCATCGTTTTCTCAAACTGTTGCGTAATTGTTTTGTTTAATCCAAGCACCTTACGATTAAAAATTTACAGTACTAAGTAGAGGCGGGCTCTGAATGCTTTCATAATTTTTTTTTTCATGTCAAAAATTGAGACGTCTTTTTACCTTGTTCAACTTCAAGATCATGGATATATGCTGCAGATGGGAGGTTTATGCTACATGTTTTTCATGTTGTACAAAATTCATTTATAGCAAAGGCATCCTACAATTTTCAATGACAGTTTAGTGTATCGGTTTTTAATCTACTAGATTTTTGGGACATTATGTGGTATCAGGTGCCTCATTTGTTTATATTGATGACATTTATTATATAATATTTCCCCATTTGTAATTTGTAAATATTCTCCTATTACTACTGTATCACTTATCAAGATTGTTTTTCGTTTCTTTGATCAGTGACATCAACAACGGAGCATACATTTCTCCTTTATGCAACTGAAGCTACGCTACGCGTTGAGCTGCTCATGATTTTAGTTTGTATATATCTGCTTGCAAAGCTGCTGAGTCTAGCATTGCATTCATCTACAGGTAAGAAAACAGGTTATGACCAGAGTAGAAAACAACTCCGGACTTTGTAGAGTTTCGAGAACTTTTCCTCAAAAGGAATATTACAACTCTTTATGTATTATGGCAGCTTATAAAACAGTGTTAGAGTAAGTTCCCAAAATCCAAAAGTCTTTTACATAATATCAATTGTTCTTTTCTACGCTGGTGTCTTACACAAGTAAACGTGTATAATATGCCTCAGGTTTAACTCAACAGTGTCAGTATACCTTCCAACATTAAGTGTGTGTACATCCCCTTTTTATACCATTCTTGGTGAAAACATTTCGGCCTTGGCCGGAATCGTGTTTTTGAAACACTGCTAATTAAGTCTGCTCGTTATGATCCAGGCTTTTGACTCTTTTGTTTGTTGTATAAAAGCGATTTAACGCATCGCAACTTGATGATTCATGCATGAATGCGGATGATATTTGAGCCACATCAGCAGCACGAAAGTGGAAATGGATGGAGAGCTAGAGCTTGATTATAACATCAAAAGAGCACCATACCAAGATACTAGTGTTTGCTTGGAATTTGTGAGCTACTGTTTTATTGGCGATAACACCATCAAAATGACTTGCTCCAATATGACTCAAGTTGCATTGTAAAGAGTTTCATTTATTTTAGTGAATTTAATCCTTCATATTATTGGGGTAATGAGAGACTTCACATTTATCAAAAGGTTCCTCCCCGCTCTTAACTGGAAGCGTTGTTACAATTCCATTTGACTTCTGTTCTTGTTCCTTATGAATATTTTCCAAAGATTTCCCATTAGTTTCAGGTACAAGAAGCCAGACACACAATGCTCCCAATACAGAGAGCACTGCGTATAGCCAAAAAGTAATGGAAACTCCAAGCGCTGTGTTCATATCCTCATAGAATCTTGCTAATACAAAGGCTGCAATCCAACTCAGTCCCATTATTAGACCGGAAACGGAAGCTAGACAATTATATAAAAAAAATTTACAACTTTATGAAATAAAAATAATTTTAATTTTTTATTTACCAATAACGTTCGTTGGTATAATTTCACTTGATACGGTATACGTGAGCACAAATGGTCCACCCGAGTTTGCAGCATGATAAATCACAAATGCAATCAACGGAATCCACCCCGAATTCAGCATCAGCTCTTCAATTTCATTTTTAAACTCGTAAAAAATCCCCACACAAAGTAGAGCCAAACTCATAATAATCAAGGTTAAAATGAGCAATATCCTCCTCCCAACTTTGTCCACTAGGTAGGTTGTTATAAGAATAGAAAAGAGTTGAGAAACGCCAACAATTATTCCAGAAATATGAGAGTCAAATGCTGAACCAGTTTTGTCAAAGACTTGAACAGCATAGTAGCTAAACACCCTGCCTCCACAAGCTTCCCGAAAGAGCATGAGAATTGAGGCAATCACAATGGATTTGAGTACAGCTCTGTTTGTAAAATAAGTTGAGATGGTCAATCCCTCAGTCGCCTTCTCAGCTCTGATAACTGCTTCTTTAATCTTTAAACAAAAAATTTATAAATGGAATAATTTATGAAAATTTTTGTATGAAAATTTTGCTACCTCTTCGATTTCTCCGAGAATTTTCGAGGAAGGTGACTTTTTGTCACAAGCTCGTAACCAGCACAGGGAATCAATAGCTTGTTGAACCCTCCATTTACTCATTAGCCACCTTGGTGATTCAGGAAGAAAATAAGCACATATTCCAAAAGCCACTGAAATAGCTGCAGAAATGACAGAAACCTCATCGTACGTTAGAACTGAGCCAATTCCGTAAGCAAACAGTGTTCCAAACCGAATAGCTACGAACCAAATCACACTCAAACGTCCTCGTATTTCTGGCTCTGAAATTTCACTCAAATAAACTGATCCAGCGATTAGAGTCAAGCCGAGTCCCACACCACTTAAAAATCGACCACCATACAACATCCAAACTTGCATCGGAATTGATAACGCAACCCACCCGATTGTGTAAGGAATTGCGGAAAGAAGAAGTGTTGTTCTTCTTCCAAATTTCCGAATTAAAAAGCCTGCAGCTGGGGCACTGAACACACCACCCAAATTTACGACTGAAGCGATCCATGATAAATCACTAGAGCTCACTATAAAATCACCACTTTCCTTGATGGATGGCAAAGCTGTGGATGACCAACCTGTGTTTGTGCCACCGAGAAACCCTGCGAGACAAATTTGACACATGATATTAGGTTGATTGAGATTTGAATGCTCAGGCTTAAACATGGTAAATTTTGGAAGGAATTTAGATACAAATTGTGCAACATGGCTTGAACTTGGTTCGCAATTGAATGTGAATGAAAATGCATGATAATAATTTGCCGTGCTAAAACCAAGCTACGCACGTAGTTTGTGACGTACAGATTGTGATGATAATGTGATGATTTATCCGATTGTTTTATAAGCAAAATATAAGGAAAGTTTTGCAAGAAAATGAAATCCTACAACTGTTGATGTTTTATATGGTCATGATCTTGAGCTCCAAAAAATGGTCTGGTCTTAACAAAGCGAAAATTATCAACTGTCCCAATCTCTACTTAATTAGGTGAATAGAGCAAAATTATTGAGTAAGAATTGCTTTTGGGGATTCTCAAGCTCAACAGGAATAGCACTTCCACTCATTTTGGTGTAAACTTCCTTGCCAGAAAATCAAGATAAGTTTCACGCTTCCTTGCACATTCGTATTCCATACGATTCGCGATGGCTCCGCAACAGCTCAAAATAATATGGGGAGTAATACTATGAAAGAATATATTGGGTTGTTTCTGTAAAACTGGTTTTAGATGAGATATGCTAACATCCAAGCTTGTTTTGGTGGTCCCAAAAATAAAGGAAAAAGTGGCCAAAACTACTTATTAAATCCAGGAAGCTATTTTGGCTGTGTTGATTTTTTACTTAGTTTATCGATTGAACCATTGCTCGCCATCTTTAAGTTTCTCTGTTGGTTTGTTCTAAAACAATTGATTCTTGCAATTGCAACAATAAGTCATAAATTTAAACCAAACTGTTTGTAACCAGGTGTCAGTTTCAGCCCTCATAAATTAGAATAATCTGATTCTTTTTGGTGTTGACATCAGTTTGCCTCGGAGAGGAATCGAAAATACAAATAATAAAAGCTTAAACTGACAGTCATTAGGTGTCTCCAAAACAACGAGATTGTCATCAAACACACTGAGCCACGTTGATTCTGACAGGCTGCTGATCTTTACGAGGCTCATTAAACTATCGAACTCCACCCGAACCATTGTGTTTCTCAACTAGATTTTAATCGCATTCACCTGGAATTCTCAGAGTTTTTCAAATTTTAATGAGTGAATAAAGATATATTAAATGTCTGTTGTCGTAATAAATTGAGATAGAAAATGTGCAAGACAATAGTAGCAAACAATTACGTAATAAGGAAGGTTGCAAGTCATAAAGTATATTTTTTTTACATTCATTTATGTATGCGCAAAGTTTATAAAACTGACACCCGTTTTTCCCACCGACCACCTATGACGAATGAGATTGAAACACTTTCAGTCATTCCTTTATACGCATTTTATTGACGCATAAAAAGTCCACCGTCGTTAATCTCCTTTGCGGTTGCGTTTATAGTTTGTAATTTTGTCAATTGTCAATCAGAAATGAAAGCCGAAACTCATTGAATTTACTTTGCAAACGAAACAAATGGTTTCATGGTCAATTTTTGTATAAGTTTTATTCACCAAATGAACTATTAAGTGGGAGCATGATTTCAACATTTTCAACGGTAATTGAACTCAAACCGCGATAAAATTATAGCGCATTTATGCAAACTCGATGAAAACCACAGGTTGTCTGTCGTAATAACAGACATTTTTTAAAGACAAGCACATCCCAATAGTTGAGCTATAATCATTATATTATTGATGAGAAATGGAAAATTTCATTGAGTGAGTGGATTCCATCTCATTCATTAACAAAAGCACACCATTTTGCATCATTTATAATCTCTAAATCATCAGATCTACTTCTTAGTAAAATGACTCTCATAACTTTTTATTTCATGTGGATCTGGTAGTCAAAGAGCTAGCTTGTATATAAAAGAGAATACCGGGAGTTGATGGTTGTAAAACCAACACAGTCATGACTTTAGATGATGGACTACGTGATAAAATGTTGAGTAAACATGATATTACTTGTGCACCGCTGAGCCTTTACTTTTTAGTATTATCATTTATCACTCGTCCACATCCAAAGCATTTAGAGTCTGTCGTAATAAAGCTCGCCCAAACATTTCACTAAACAAGTTCCTAATGGTTATGGTATTCCTTTTGATGCATCACTCAACAGGATGGCTAGGGCATAAATAATTTCACAGTGGGAGCATTCTCAATAGCTCGTAGCGTGCATAATTCTTGTTATTTATTGCGACCGGTTCCCTTTTCGGAATGGGGTTGCCTGTCAGAGCTCAGAGCTGGACAAATGTTGGCAGAAATGGGAATGTATGAAAAATTCTCGACTATCTCATTTTGGGTGGCTTTCCACTTGAGGCAAAATAATTTTTGTTGAGTTTATTAGCGTCGAGTTGAAGAGCAGGAAAGAATACAAATATTTTTTGACCCCATTATTAGTCAACGAATTCGTCAAAAAATTGTAATATGTATATTTATCAGCGGTTTGGGATATCTTCACTTGTCAGCGGTTCACGCCCACTGGTGCTTTGTTCTACCTATGGTGACCAGAACTGCCAGTAGCAACCATTTTAGAAGTTATGAAAAATTCACATCCAATCCACTTGAAACTTGTGTTTGCCATTTCAAGCAAAAAAATGTGAAAGTGGTTTTAAGGCTCATTGAAGCATTAAAAATTGCAGAGAAGATTATACATTTTGATTTTCAATGATAATAATTATCGCTGCAGGTGTACAACCAGTTACTAATGCAATTTGAGTTCATCGTGCTTCACCAACTTCTCATGAAAAACTACGGAAGGACAGTACATTGTATTTCTACAGTGTGAACTGTTCAGCACACGTGTATCCCAAGGGCGTACTGAATGCTAGTCGATCCATCAAATCAATAAAATTTCTGTCTTTTTTACAAACATTTTATTTATTATAAATAGCACAGCAATTCCTTACATGAAATATTAATTATGCATTCATATCAAGTTTACGCTCCAATTGAGACTGCATTTACTCAAATATTGTTTCTGGAAAAACGCAACGAATTCGAGTGAAATTGGATAGATTGTAGTCATAAAACAAACATTTATTTTATAGCCCTTAATCACTAATCAAATGAATTAACCAATGGATACAACGTGTAATTGCGAGGCTCAACCTGATACACGTTGATTGATGAGAGGAACGTGTGCAGCATTTTATACTGTTCACTGAGCCTAAGACTGATGCAATTTTCTTCAGCCTGCGTCGAAGTATTGTAGGTTGTCATTCAACAAATAAAAATGTATGTCCTTTACTACACGTGCACTTAGCTTGATTTTGCTATACATTAGCACCTGATTCTATCAAATTGCTGAGCTCTCACAGTCTCCGCCTCTTTGTTGTATAGAAAAGTAATGGGTTTTTTAGGAAAAAATTGGAAAAGGAGCATGCACTTCCAACGTCGATATGATGATGATTCAATTTGTGCAGGTTGAGAATGAATGATACTAATTTAACCTATAGATAATGCTATACATAGAATGAAAGGTTGTTGCAAATGCAATTTTCATGTAACAACCAAAGACAGGTTTCAATGCGAATGAATTACTGTGCGAAAAATGGCCTGACTTGAGCAAAAACCACGTTGAGGCAAATGCAACTGCAATTGATGATAATCTGGGTGCAACAGAGTGGCTTTGGGTTGGTGATGATGATGATGCTAAACTGTAATTAGATTATTGTGTAATACAGTATCTTAAAAATCATGCAGCAAGACACATCAGCGAGGAGAGAATCTCCCTTTGTTCACAATACCCCTGAAGAAATATCCGATAATTCGGGAATTTCCGATGGGGCAGGGAATAGCTCGTCGATGGTAAGAAAATTAGGGAGATTTGGAAATCAAGGAAAGCCAAAAGGTTTTTTAAGAAGTTGTTTAATTTTGTTAGAAATCCCGTAATCCGAAATGCGCCCTTTGTCAAAATCATGGGAAGGTCATTGGAACAAAATTTCACAAGAGATATTGTCCCTGGAAGGAGTGTACGTGTAAAAAGTGCGAGTTTATCAAGTATCGTCGTAAAGTTATAGCTGCGCAGGTACTGAGGCTCCTATTTAAAGTTGAAAGTGGGTTTTGAGGGAATAAACACGTGAAGTAGATGTAAATCTTTGTAGATTGCAGACAGAAGGAAAATGATTGAAGACAGGGAGAGACAAAGCGAGAAGAAGAAGCCTGTAGATGTTGAAAAACCTCGCGAAGTTGACGATGATGATAATAAGAGCCCTTCTTTTGGTTCCTCACAAGAGAAACACTCAGAGTTGAAGATGCCCAAGAAACAGAAACCAGCTGAAAGTTCGGTGGCCGCTCCAGCTCCTCTAGTTCCATTTCGAACTCCTGTGGATCCGACCTTGTTTCATCAAGCTCCAGTACCAGTTAGTTCTAGTTCTCATTCGTTTCTCGGAAATTTACCTAGATTTCCTGGACCTCATAGTTTTTTGCAAAGTTCTCAATCTAGTTTAGCTGCTGGTAAGTTTATAAAACCTAAACTGATGTCAATCGTGACTCAAATTCCGTCAGCAGCTCTTATTTTAATTTTAGGCTTTCAAAGCGGACCTCCACCTCTTCAACCAAACCACAGAATGTTCTACCTCCCCCACCAAACCAACTATCCTGTTTACAGATTTTGGGATAATTTTGGGGGTGATTTTAAGCTCGCAGCTGCAAAAATATTTGAAGGTGAGTAAAATATCCCTCAAGTTTTGAGTCAAGCTTTGGTTTATGTTTTTAGGAATTTTTTTGCATATTACTATAATTAGCAAGATATGGACCACGGCCTCAGGTGGAAACCAATCTGCAGCTGTATTCAGCTCAAAGATATGCATACCAGCAACTACCCCTTTCACAACCGCACCCTCCAGATTGGAGCTTTCACAACCGATTGTTGTAAAAACAAGCTATATTCTATATACATGGATAAATGCATTTATTTCCCATTATCTCACTGCCTTTCAAAAAATGTATTTGCATTTTTTTACACGTTTGCAATTTAACCTGCTCAATAAAACAGAAATATTTTATATGCTCAATTTCATGGAGAATTAATTAAACAAATAATATGATGAGTGGATTGGGGCATTGTAAGAATCGCTAGAAACTGTCTGCATGGGAAAGAAAGCATTTGATGAAAAGTTAAAAACTCATTATGCGGGTTCATACGTGCATGTAAAAAAATATGAGTAGAGCGCACTTAAAGTAACGATGGGTGAGAGGTGGAGTAAATTTATTACGTGGGATCACATGTTTTATTTAGATTGTAAATGTGGGTGGAGGTGAGTACTCCGCATCTGCATTAGTTTCGCTGCAATGAGCTTATCAGATCTGGCTGGAAATCAAGTGAAACTAACCATGCACGCAAAAGCTACTCATTTGCTTGTTTCGCATATTTGTCATATTTTTGGGGGTGAACGTGTGAAGCATTTTGATTGCGATTTGTTGTATTAGTTGTTGTATTTGTTTTATATGAAAAGCATCATTCATCATAGTCCTGTTTTTAAATTTGATAGTTATTCAAAGTATTATTACTTATTACACTCATTTCACAGTATATTTAGTTTAAATAATCCTTCCCATCATTAAAAACTAAAATCATAACTGACTCAATATGCTAATTAATATGACAATGAAAAATAGTACGGTTACTCGCTTGGAACTCAGGAACTCCTTTGTAGGAGCTCATTATCTCGCTTTGCCCCGTTTCGTGTCAAATAGCTCGTTTCACACAAATGGGCTGTTGAAAACGGGCTGGATCACATTGCCCCATTGAATTTCCAGTGGAATACTGATCAAGGAATTCGTTCACCATCAATTAAAGTGATTAACAAACGTTTTTCGAAGGGTTTACGATAAAAATGTGAGTTATTGATAAAACCTTTGTGAATATCATCATGATGATCTTCTCCAAAATGATTTTTACGGTAATTTCTGATCAACACGAGCTGGAAATTATAGGAGAGAAGTCCATTTCATCCGAATAAACACTACTATTATAACACGAAGTCGGTGGGACTATTTCATCTCAGAAGAAATCCGCATCTTATCATCGTTTGGTTTATTAAAATGTTCACCATATAAAATGATGGGTTCTGTTCTTAAATTTGATCATATTCCATAATCTATTTCTCGGATTAAATTTAAGTCATTCTAATAGCGAAAAAGAAATAATTTGACCTGTTTAAATGACAACAACATTAGTAAATAGATGATAAATGTGTCGTTTGTGATTTTTGCACAATAATACCTGAAGTAATGCTTGAAATGCGGAGTAAACCAACGAGACTAAACCAGGCTAGTAATTAATTAAGCAGTAGCAAGAAGAAAATAAAGGTAATCAACCAGTTTCCACAATTTTATTCAGTCGTATAAAATAGTAATTACAACGTTTCAAGAGAATTACATGAGGAAACGAGACATAATACTAAAAATCATTTTAAACGATACACAACCTGATCAAGAAGTTAAACACCACCAGAGTCCGCTGTTGTAATAACTTGGGGTTTATATCTATGAATAGAAAAATTTAACGAAGAAATTTGAGTTGTGTTCATGTATAAACTGAACAATTAGCACTTTTACACTTCACTCGTGAAAGTTTTCTGTGTGTAAAATTGATGAGGAGGTCGTCATATTCTATTCATCCACAAAATAGTGAATTGAAACGTTTAAAAGGGAGATAATCGCCAGGATTTTTACGGTGTTCCTTTCAGTTCCTGTAACGCTGGAAATTGGGAGTTGATGACAAGTCTTGACTTCTGGAAGCACTTGTTATCCAGTTAACAACTCCATTAATTAGTGTTTTGAGACAGTCCAACAGAAATGAAGCTAACAATCAACACAAATGCTTTCAAACTCACTCACAAATAAAAAATTGAATGAAAAAAATGCTTGAATTCATCCGTTCAACAAATAATGACAATCGATAGCTTGTTCCTAATTCCTTCTATTACTCAGAACGTGCGTTCAATGAACACATTAAATTAAGCCCTTTTTAGCCTAATTTATGATAATCGAGCACAAAACACATTGGGCCCGTGGCTCCCAACTTACACAGGGTTACGTCAACTAATTAGAATACAACACTTTGCCAACAACTGTCAAATCCAGTTGAATTAATTTAGCAAAGTATTCTCAGGATTTTTATGGATATTTTATGGTTTGTCGCCTGAAACACTTTATAAATCACCTTAAACAATCAAACTCACCAATTGGTTGTAGCCTGAGCTGCTTGATAAATGTTTCACACTCCCAGTCAACATTGTAGGAAGGTGTTCTGCTATGCAAAGCTACGCTTCAGGGTGAATATAGCAAAATACAAACTCAACATATGTGTGTGGGTGGTTCAGCTCTCCAGAACGAGTTTTCGTTTTACTACCATGTTAATTTAGATTGATATTTTTTGAATGGCGACAAGTTTCTTCAGAACTGCAGGGGGTTGATGAAATTTTATGGTCTGAAAGCATATCTCGCTGTGAGCTGAAGAGTTAAAATCATTTGAGCAGAAGCGTGAGAGATTCTTTTTGAATTAAAATCAACAGGGGTCCTCATGTAATTGAGGTTTGTCGGTTGGTGTCAATCACATAACTGGAGGCGATGCTGAGACAATATCATTAGTATTCAGCTCAGGACCAACATTGTTTTGGGGTACAAGCTGGATTAATAAAAGTAAAACCTTTTGCAAGTTTAAAATGTGCGAGAATTGTTTGCAAATAAATTTTTTCTCTCATAATGCATTAAATATGGGGTTCATAACCTATCAATCAATTTTAATAGCTGGATTCAGTTTCCATTGTTTTAGAACGTTGCACTTAAGCCAGAGAAACTGAGCAGAAGAAATGACTCGAAAAGGGGGTACTCTGAGAATCAGGACGATTTATTATATTAAAAAATAAATATTGAGTCCTAATAAATGTCACTAATATTTTGTAACATAAATGTTTTAAAATTTACTACAAAGATCATCTACAAACCAGATTCCTACCAAGGAAAGAGAAGAAAAAGAGAAAAAAGTAGCAAAAGTGAAGGGCTCGTCCGGGATTGGTGAACCCGGGAACCTCTCCGCAGCCCTAGCAGCGAAAATCATAACCACTAGACCAACGACCACGGTCTTGAAATTTAAAAGGGGATTTTCTTGCAATTGTTGCCAAGTTGCTTTGCTTAAGACTGGGACCATAGTAGTACAGGGCGCAAGCTGACGTTAAGCTGATACTCCTTCTGCTTTTCAATGCATAAGGACGGCTCTCCTGTTTCCTGAGATTGAGGCCAGCTCAACTTGAGCCTAGGGTTTTCACATAACGTCATCACATTCGTGAAAGGTATACGTACTAAGAGGGGCTTAGCTAGTCAGGTCGAGAGCTTTATACAGGCGGAAGGCTCATGCAGTAAAATATAGCTTATCAAAGTATGATAAGCTATATTTTAAGAGCTGAAAATCTTTCTGGTATTAATTCTCACCTTTACACATATAATCATCTACATTAAGGAAGAATCTACTGAGAAATGGTTGCATAACACAACCAAAAGCTACCAGAAAACAAAGTCCCTCGAGCTATTTGACGGGATGATGTTTTGCCCAAGTAAACATGTTGGCGTGGCCAATAGTAATAAAGTGTATAACTCTGTCTTCTAAAATATTATTACGAGACTTGTCAACACACATAGAAACGGCGCAAGAAACAAATGCATTTGTGTGGCAGGTTGTATAAATACGAGTGTTTTTTGAACATAAGTTTTTGGCTCTGGCCTAAATCGATCGCATGATGGCCTGTGATGCTTAACGAAGTGAATTGATTGAGAAGTGCCAAGAGACCTGATCCCTACAGAGAGAGAGCAGCCTGCGCCAATTTGTAATAGATGATCCGAATACTATTCTTAGTCTAGACTTGAAACTCTCTGTCTGGTTGCACCATTTGAATAGCAGAAGTATAAATCCTGGTTTGTAATAATAGGGATGCAAGAAGAGATGGTCCCCGCACAGAACATTAACGGTTTCCCAGGCTCTCTCAATCCCCCAGAATCTTCAGATAGATCAACAAACAGACAGATTACCAACCCCGCGGTGATATTAATACAGACAATAAACCTGGGAAGGCTAAGTAAGGACCTTTTAAATAACTTAAGTTTTTAAAGCATACACTTCTATTAATTACTTGTTTGGTATAGTTAGTGAGCTCATTACGAGCTCCGGCCCCTAATGCTCCCTTTGTCAAAAAAATCATGGGCAAGTGGTTGGTCACCAAACTCCGCACAAACCGCTACTGATCCCCGGGAAGGAGTGCTTCCTGAGAGCAGAAAATGCGACGTTTGTTAAGTCATCCGGTCGGAAGGCTAATTGCTGCTCAGAGTAGCGCAATCTTCAGCTTGTTCTAGAAACGAGCGCCCAAAGCGAGTTAAGAAATTAACAGTGGATGTGAATCGGTTTACCCCTAGGATAAGCTGATAGAAGAAAAGGTGATTGAAGATAAAGAAATGGGAAAGAAACGACCCGCGGCCCTCGACCGGAGACCAAAGCTCCCAGCAAGAATTCTGCGCACCCAGAGAAGTTCTCGCCACCCACACCACTGCGCGCCAATTAAACCTACACGCGGCTTCATTGGACACCCTGCTCCCTCCAAGTTTCCAGTTGGTTACAAGTTACGTATAGGGTAGTTCGGCTGGGCGTACACGCACCGATCTTTCGAAGGCTTTCTCGCGACGCTGGGGTATATGTGCTGGTGGAGCTAATTAAGTTTACCTAATCTGTCTAGGTTGTTACTACACGGATAAAATAATGAATTGCCATTGGTTTATATCACATTTTTTAGGCTGGTATGGAAGCAAGAATTAGCCCATGGGCTCTAGCAGAAGACGATTGGCGACAGTATTCAGCTAATCATGCTGTAGGCAAACAGGAATAGCTATCAGGAGTCCCCAATATACACCTTTTGCTAACCAATTTATTCTAAAACTGTTGTTTTTCCTTAGATATTTGTGCAAATTCGTAAAATAGATTTGGGGTAACAGGTTTCTCAGCTAAAAAGCAACAATATAAAACGTTTTTGAGTTGTACTTGAGACCAAAACACTAAAAAAAATCAGTCTTGATATTTTAATTAAACAGCAATTATCTTACCAAAATTTGGAAGGTAGTTGGAATACACTGTACTAGGTAGTAAAGTAACTATGCTCGATAATAAAATACATTTCACGTACACAATCGCACTTTTACAACGCGATATATAAATAGCTAAAATAAATGCATAAAACAGGCACCACGAGCCTGCGTAACAGAAAACGTGGAAGAATTAGTTATAAATTTGATAACAAGTACTAAGCTCCTAAATTACTGACTAAATTCGTGATATTGAAGACTTCCGCTGTAGTCTGGGAATCTTCTAACTGAGCCGAAAAAGTCGGTGATTCGAACCATAGTCCGGGTCACGGCGAAAACAAGTCTCGTCTCACTCCCACTGTTGAATACATGGCCCACTTGGGACAGACTTTGACCTGAAATGAATAAATAGGCAATTAAAAACGTTTGAATAAAGGCCTGAACTTATTAATTGACAAGCAATATTTACTCACAAATTGACCCATAGTCTTGCCACTATCGGGCCGAATCAGTCTCCAGGGAACTCGAGGGCGTAGTAGGTAGTATCTGTCAATGATGTACACTCCGATGCTTGAGTCCACATGGTGCTAAATCCCCAAAAAGATTATTTTTAAATCTAAATTGAATTTAATTGAATTGAATAAAAATATAAGACTTTTTATTACCGATAATGAATCTCCCCAACAAGGCTACTCGCAACAGCGCAGGATATTCGTGAGTAAAACTTTTCATACATGGAAGCCGCCTGGCAGGTGTCCACCATGAAGAATATCTCATTGTATCTGAAAAACAGAATGATTATAATCAATTAAACTCAATTCCAATGAATTCAGGGAAAAATACACAGGTAACTCAATAATTTACTTCTTTTTCTGCCACATCTGCTCAAAAGCATCCGCCAACTCCACATTGGTGATCTCCTCCGAGTCCTGAAACTTGAGGAAGCCATCCCCTCCATGTCCAGTCATGTAGATGAGGATATTACTCCTTTCATCAGAGAGGAGGCCGCTTTGGACCTCGGCGTTCGGCAGCAACTCGGCCGGTGCAGGAGTCGCACAAAAGTTTCAACGGTTACTTCATATCCTCTGAAACGTCACAACCAAATTAATTTTAAAAAACACATTAAAACATGAATAATTAGGGTTTTAATCAATTTTACCTGTAATCCACTCTACATCATCCCCATAAACATCAATATTTTGATTAGCGTTATTAAACACCGGGCGTGAGTCGGATTACAGGTAGAATTGATTTAATATCGTATCTTTCTTGTTAAATGTTTTTTTTAATTAATTTTGGTTGTGACGTTCAGAGGATATGAAGTAACCGTTGAAACTTTGTGCGACTCCTCACCGGCCGAGTTGCTGCCGGAACACCGAGGTCAAAGCGGGCTCCTCTCTGATGAGAGAGTAATATCCTCCATCTACATGACTGGACATGGAGGGGATGGCTTCCTCAAGTTTCAGGACTCGGAGGAGATCACCAATGTGGAGTGGGCCAGCTTTGCTTTTTGAGCAGACTGTGGCAGAAAAAGAAGCTAAATGCTTGAGATACCTGTGTATTTTCCCCTGAATTCATTGGATTTGAGTTTAATAATTAAAATCATTCCGTTTTTCAGATATAATGAGATTTTCTTCATGGTGGACACCTGCCAGGCGGCTTCCATGTATGAAAAGTTTTACTCACCGAATATCCTCGCTGTGCGAGTAGTCTTGTTGGGGAGGATTCATTATCGGTAGAAAAAAGTCTTTGTTTATAAAATCAAATTAAATCAATTTGGATTTAAAAATGTAATGATTTTTGGGGATTTTAGCATCATGTGGACTCAAGCATCGGAGTGTACATCATTGACAGATATACCTACTACGCCCTCGAGTTCCTGGAAACTGTTCGGCCCGACAGTGGCCAAGACTATGGGTCAATTTGTGAGTAAATATTGCTTAATTAATAAGTTCAGGGTTTATTCAACGTTTTTAACTGGTATTTTATTCATTTTCAGCTCAAAGTCTGTCCCAAGTGGGCATGCATTTCGACAGTGGGAGTGAGACGAGACTTGTTTCGCCGTGACCCCGACAAGGTTCGAATCACCGACTTTTTCGGCTCAGTTAGGAAGATCCAGATACAGCGGAAGTCTTTAATATCACGAATTTAGTCAGTATTTAGTAGTTACACTTTGTTATCAATTTAAAACTAATTCTTCCACGTTTTCTGTTACCGGGTGCCTGTTTTATGCATTTATTTAGCTATTTATTTGTTGTAAAAGTGCTCACTTGTGTACAAATGTATTTTATTATCGAGCATAGTTACTTTACTACCTAATTGTACATGTATTCCAACTACTTTCCCAATTTTGTAAGATAATTGCTGTTAATTAAAATATCAAGACTGATTTTTAGTGTTTTGGTCTCAAGTACAACTCAAAAATGTTTTTAAATGTCACTTTTTACTGAGCAAACTGACCCCAAATCTTAATTTTACGAATTTGCACAAATATCTAAGGAAAAACAACATGTTTTAGAATAGTTGGTTAGAAAAGGTGTATATTGGGGACTCCTGATAGCTATTTCTGGTTTGTACAGCATGATTAGCTGAATATTGTCGCAACCGGTCTTCTGCTAGAGCCCATGGGCTAATTCTTGTTCCATACCAGCCTAAAATGTGATATAAACAAGGCAATTCATTATTTTATCGTGTAGTGAACAACCTAGACAGATTAGGTAACTAACTTACTCACCAGCACATAACCCAGACGATGGAGAAGCTTGCCAAAGATCGTGCTGTACGCCAGGAATATAATAATTGTAACCAACTGGAACTGGAGGTCCATGAAGCGCTGTAGGTTTAATTGGCAGTGGTGGTGGTGGAGAACTCTCTGGGCGCTCAATTCTTCTGGGACTTTGAGTCTCCGGTGTTTTTTCCCTTTCTTTATCTTCAATCACTTTTCTTCTATCAGCTATCTACCAAAACCATTCATATCACTGTTAATTTCCATGAACCTCGTGCTTAGAACAACTGAAGATTACCTACCTGAGCAGCAATTAGCTTCCGACGGTACTTAACAAACTCGCACTTTCTACAGGAACACTCCTTCCAGGGACAGTAGCGTTTGTGGGATTTGGTTCCAACCACTTGCCCATGATTTTGACAAAGGGAGCATTTAGGGTTGCGGAGAATCTAAAATGAATTCATAACCAACCAATCTGTAATAATAGAAGTTAGCTTAAAAATTAAGTTAATTTTTTAGTCTTACACCTTCCCAGGTTTAATTGCTGTATTATAGCAACGGTTGGTAATTGTCTGTTGTTATTATCTGAAGATTCTGGGGGATTGAGAGAGCTGGGAATTAATTTCTTTGGGGACATCTCTTCCTGATCCATGATTACCACCAGGATTAATTCATTAAGAGCAAAATGCTCAACAGACAAGAGTCAAGTCTAGACAAGAATATTTATTGATCATTATAAAATTGCAGCTGCTATTCTCTCCTGTAGGATAGTTCTTGGATTCTCAATCAATTACTTGTAAGCATTCAAGGCCATCATGGATCATTAGCCAGCCAAAAATTATGTTCAAAACATGTATTATACAACCTGCCACACAAATGCATTTGTTCTGCCCTTTTCTTGTGTTGAAAGTCTCTAATAATATGTTTGGAAGCAAGCATACACTTTTATACTAAGCCAAGCCAAGTTAACTTGCAAAAATCATCCGTAATAGCTCGAGGACTTGTTTTCTGGTAGCTTTTGGTTGTGTTATGCAACCATTTCTCAGTGGATTCTTCCTTAATGATGATTATATATGTAAAGGTGAAAATGAATGCCAGAAAGATTTTCAGCTCTTAAAATATAACTTATCATACTTTGATAAGCTATATTTTACTGCATGAGCTTGTATAAAGTATACTAGCCCTCTTAGTATATACCTTTCACAATGTATGACGTAGCGAAAACCAGCTCAGAACTCAGAAACAGAAGCGTTATGCATTGAAAAGCAGAAAGACAGCTTAACTCAGCTTGCGTGTGCTACTATGGTCCAGTCTTAAGCAAAGCAACCTTGCAACAATTGCAAGAAAATCCCCTTCAATTTTCAACCGTGGCTCGTTGGTCTAGGGGTATGATTTTCGCTTAGGGTGCGAGAGGTCCCGGGTTCAAATCCCGGACGAGCCCTTCACTTTTGCTACTTTTTCTCTTTTCTTCTCGTTCCTTGTAGGAATCTGGCTTGTAGATGATTTTTGTAATAATATTTCACAATTTCTCACAAAAGTTTAGTAAAATTCATCAGGACTCAATATTTATTTTGTATAAATAAATGTCTTGATTCTCAGAGTACCCCCTTTTCACTCATTTCTTCTCAGTTTCTCTAGCTTAAGTGCAACGTTCTAAAACAATGGAAACTGAATCCACCTATTAAAATTGATTGATAGGTTATGAACCCATATTTAATGCATTATGAGAGAAAAATTTTATTGCAACAAGCACATTAACTTGCAAAAAGGTTTTACTTTTATGAATTCAGCTTGTACCCCAAAACAATGTTGGTTCTGAGCTGAATACTAATGATATTGTCTCAGCATCGCCTCCAGTTATGTGATTGACACCAACCGACAAACCTCAATTACATGGGGACCCCTGTTGATTTTAATTCAAAAAGGAATCTCTCACGCTTCTGCTCAAATGATTTTGACTCCTCAGCTCACAGCGAGATATGCTTCCAGACCATAAAATTTCATCAACCCCCTGCGCTGCAGTTCTGAAGAAACTTGTCGCCATTCAAAAAATATCAATCTAAATTAACATGGT